>JAHDVE020009850.1:0-98173 GCA_022606495.2 Halesus radiatus | reverse complement strand
CGTTATTCTGACATAACGCTTCCATGACAATATTCGAGATTACACGATGGCATCCTGCATTGTCTACATGTGAAAATTTTGAACTTGTAAAAGCGTATATTTATTTAGGTGTCATTATTGATTGTTTTTTCAAGTGGGATTTACTAATAAATAAGGTTTGTATACGACTAAGATCAATTGTTAATAGTTTATTTAAAGTAAAATTCTTTTTTCCAATCTGTACACTTCGAATAATTTATTCATCATTAACTGAATTAGGTATGGAATTAAACCATGGGTACTTTCCTGTAAAACAAACATCAATCATGTTCAATCAGTGCAAAAATCATTGGTTAAATTATTAGCTTATAAAAGTTTATACGAACAAAGGCATAAAATTCCATACTTTTATCAGAGTCTCAAAATTCTTTCAGTTAGATCAATTGTACCGTACCATGATTCCTGGCTGTTTAAATATGTTACCGCTAAAATAAAATAAAAATAAAAGTGTATCAAAACTAAACAATTAATTTTATAAAAATATTTTTGAGTAAGATTCTTGAGAAATATTTATGTTTTAAGTTCGTCACATGTTTTTTAATGTTATTTATATTTAATATAAACATATTTTGTGACATTATCTGTAAATATTTAGTTTGAATAACAAGCTCCCGTTAGACAAACTGCAAAAAAGTAGTTCATCTGGAGTTTTTATTTTGTATTTTTTTTTTCTTTTGTAAAATGTAAATAATTTTTTTTTTAAAAAAGCTTCCATAACAATATTCGAAAATAGAAAATCAGTTTTCCATTACATTTTGATTATCGCGCCGCGCTTTGATGCATTATTCATATTTAGGTGATCCTAATGAAAAAAAAAACGAAAAACTCACCACCACGCTATTATATCTTTTTTGTTTTACGGAGAGAGACTAGAAGCCCATTAAACTCAGTCCCGTGACATTTTTTTACAATTTTTTATTGATTTAATATAAATACATATAGAATATTTAATAGTACAGATATAATAGCTAATTACAAAAACTATAAATTTATTTTACAATAGAGAAAGATTTCTCGTATTTGAGTTGCGGAGCACCGCCAACTAGCGACAGTGGTGAATAAATTAAATTAATAGAAATACAAGTACATCAAAAATGCAATATACATAATGTTTGTGAAAGACTAAAAGTACGTAATACTAGAAATGCAACAATAAGGCGCTTACAAGATATAAACATAGTATGTACATTCATAGTTCGAAAGACCTGATCGAATATTTCTAGAGGATATGTTGCCTTTTATTTTTTGTTTTTTTTTTTATTTTTTTTATTTACAATTAAGAGTTTTATAAAAATTAAGAAGAAATTAAAACTTGTAATTACTGTTGGATTTGAAAGAATTATAAGTTTTTTCTCTTTTGATTTTACACGGGAGGGCATTCAAAAAATGTATACCTTGATAGGCGTAATGGAGTTGAGAAGCACTAGTTTTAAATTTAGGGATTTCTAAGTTTTCACGTGATCTTGGTCGGTTACATATTTTTGTGGAAGTTTGTGAATTGAAATGGTCTTTGTGAATTTGTAATAATGTGTTCTTTTTGAAGATTTTATTTAAACTGAGGACTCTAAAAGAGTTAAATAGCTGTGTAGTAGGGAATATCAACGGTTTTCGTAGGATGACTTTCAAAATCAATCCTTGTATCTTTTCAACAGGGAAGAGGTTAATTTTAAAGGTTCCCCCCCAACCGATTATACCATATTGTAAATTGGATCGCGCAAGGGAAAAATAAACTGTTTTCATCATATTGGATGATTGGATGTTTCTCAATCTAATGAATATGTAAATAAGTTTTCATACTCTGGTTACCGTATTTGTACTTTTTCTTTCCATTTTAGTTGACTGTCTAGTAAAACACCCAGATACTATATGCTATTTTTGCCGTTGATGGGTAAACATTTGGCATCGTCGCATTCTTTTTTATTTGCACACCGTGATGAGTGGATTTTGATACAAATAATATTGTATTAGATATAATATTGTTTTTAAGGTTTTTTTCTTTAAAAGAGAATGGGATGAAGTATGTTTTGTCAGTATTTAGTGATAGACAATTTTGGTCCAACCATGTTTTGAGTATATTAAGATTTGTATTTGCTATTCTCATTGTTTCCTTCCATGATTTTCCTTTTGTGATCACCACAGTGTCGTCTGCATAAGATATGATGTCTCCAACTATGGGGAGGTTGAACATTTTATTTACATATATAATAAAAAGGATTGGATCGATGACAGTACCTTGTGGTATACCGGAAGGTGCGGTTTTGGATTCACTTAACGCATTATTAATTTTTACATATTGAAATCTTTCTTTTAGATAGGTTTGGAACCATGATAGCACTATTCCATCTATCCCAATTTGCTTTAGTTTTTCAATAAGTTTGGAATATGATATGCTGTCTGCGGAGGTCTATGAAAATACTAAGACACTTTTCTCTATTATTTAATTTTTGCATTATTGTTGATGTTAATTTAGCAATCGCATCCTGAGTGATGAGATTGTCTCTGAAACCAAATTGGTTGTTTCTTCATAATTTTTTTCATAAATCTTAAGCTATGTTTGATGTGAGGGCTACGGGACGATAGTTCGAAATATTTTCTTCGTCACCAGATTCAAAAGCCGGGGTGACGATAGTTTTCTTGTAGTTGTTCGGGAATAGTCCCTTCTTTAGACTTATGTTTATTATATGAGCAATTGGTTTTGCTGATTAGATCCCGGACAGCTTTTAATGTTGTCACAGTAATGTTGTCATACACAGGGCTTGCTGATCTCCTTTAACTTATTTTAGCATTTTCCACATCTTTGTCAGTTACTAAAGAAAAGGTCTGAAAATCTTCATAAAAAATTGGGTTTCGTTCTGGTCAGTTTGTTTGATTTTTATCTAAAATAATATTTTCTAATAAAATATATTGGTACCGACATTTGCAAAATAATCATTAAATACATTTCCACAAAATTGTGAGTTTTTTTCTGTGTTATTATTATAAGTGATTCCCTGATAGGAAATTTGTTTTGGTAATTTTTGTTTTTTTTGTTATTTTATTGATGATTTTACAGAATTTTTTGCTGTCTTGACCAGCTTCTTTTATTTTATCACGAAAATATTTTTCTTTTGTCAGTCTAATTAAAAGTGCAAGTTTATTTCGGTATTTCTTGTAAAAAGTAACGATTTTTTGATCATTCGGGAATTTTTTTAGATTGGTGATAGTATTTTTCTTTATTTCTGATTGATACCGATATTACTAATCCATGAGTTATGCATGGCTTTATTAATCTGTGTTTAGATTTTGGTTGAGAAGCACTTACTATTGTTTTACATGATTTTGGAGAGTTGTTTCAAAATTTACTGCGCATGTGTTAGGATTTTCCGATTCAAATATTGTCGCCAAGTTTCCATTTTAAGTTTTGTACCTAAAATTTCCAGATTTAAATATACGTTTTCATATTTTTTTGCTGCCAATTTGATTAGAGATGGTATTTATTTTAACTATGTTATGGGCAAATATACAGGTGTAGTGATCAGTAATACTGGTTTTCCATAATATTTAAATGTTTTTTTCAGTGTTATTTGAGTTGCACCATATATGATCAATTTATGGAGGGATTTGTCCGAAGACATTTCGTGTAGCATTATTTATATACGATTTATAATTTAGTAACGTCATTACACTTACATAATCTTCTTTCGCTCTGCTATATACTCCGTGTCAAATATTTATATTGATGTCGCCAATGACAATACTACAAGTATCTTTTAAATTTAGTAATAATTGTTCCATTTCAATTATGATTTTTTTAGGATCAGATCCATGCGTGCGGTAGACGGCGATAATATGGTAAATAGTTTTATTGACTTTTACACGCAGTTTTAAACAGTTTGGTAGTTGCATTGCAATTTCTGTGATTGTAACATTGTTGTGTTTATTTAGTATGAACACCGCGATTCCACTGCTCTTCACTTAGTCGAGTAGTATGTGTAGTTAGGTATAGCATACAGTGCGGCAGATTTATTTATATTCAAATGCTCATCCCTTCTGTTAACACAATGAGGTCCGGTAGTGTTTTAAGGAGATTTAATGTTAGCACAAATTCATCGAAGTTTTTTTACAAACTTCGAATATTTTGATGTAGAACAACGAAAGCGGTTGGAAATTTATTTAATAAGTTATTACATTGTTTTGAATCTTCGCAAATATACTGTGGAACATCCGTTAGCTTATCAATTTCCTCGGTTAAAAAGTCATCTATCATAGTCGATTTTTTGTTGTGCTATGATGGACATTCTTTTTCGGTAGTTACATTTTTCGCTGTTTGCACTTTGTTCGGTGTTATTTTTAGTCCCAAATAATGTATGGTTTTTTTTCACAGTTGTAGCATGTAACGGATTCTATGTTTTTTTCGCATTCGCTAAATTTGTGATTTTTTGCACAATGTATGCATCTCGGCTTATTCATTTTGTTCAGATATTTTAGGGATGTATGTCCGAATCCAAGACAGTAGTAACACTGCTCAATGGATTGTAATCTTCAATATGCGCTCGGAAAAACCTATCTTGATCCTTTGTTTTCCGAGTAGTATCTTTCGAATTAGACATGTTGTCTCTATTATGACATTTCTTAGTTGGTCACTTTTCTATTTTTAAGAATTTTAGTAACTTTTATAGAATCTTTTGGTGAATCGTTTAATTAGTTATTTTGCAAAATAAGGTTGTTAAGAAAATCATCTTCATTATACTCCCCTCCTACACCTTTAATGATCATGCACGGTATTTTCTTTTTTTAATTCGGTTGCAAATATTCCGCTTTTATTTTTATTTATTTCCATTTTCAACTTTTCAGTATCTTCTTTGTTCGAGCAGGTCATAATTATTTTATTGTTAGGTGCTTTTTTAAATTCCGTTTATACCAATGCCTAGGTTAGGTGCTTTGATTGTTTTAGTAATAATAGTAGTAGACATATTTAGTTCATTCACTCACGATTGAAAGAATCCAATGTAAATTCTTAAGGTACATACATTTTATAATGGACATTCCTAGAGAATGCATAGACTACGATTATCTACTTTATTCATTAAATTTAGAAAAATTCTCTGAAAGTAGAATTATTTGCGACATAACATGTTTGTTTAAGATTGTTAATTCAATAGTTTGTACCCCTGAACTGCTATATGCAAGACAGTACCTGCCATTTTATCGTGACAATAAAACTTCAGCGCCGCAACATTATTCCCCTATGCGACGGATTCAACATCTGGGGAACAAATACTTTGATATTGTTGACATATCTGACACATCAGTGTTACAGTATAAGCATGCATTAGTACGGTTTTTTCATTGAATAGAGCTAACTTATTTAAATTCTTTAACTCTGGATTAAAGTGTCAAATTATGTTCTTTCTTTTTACATTACACAATACATATGTACCTTTTCATTATTATTTGTAAATATCCATGTAAAAGCTTGTAATGGGCGTAAATAAATAAATAAATATTTCTTACCTCTACAACATTTACACTACGTATTTGCGGTGTTGAAATTGGTAATGTTCACTTAGCCATTCCATTTATTCCCGGGATGCCTCGACTTCTGCTTTCATCTACTTGCCCGTAATGTATTTTTTTTTTGTATTTATTTATATCATAATTTTTTACAAAAGTCGCAAAAAATATGACCTTCTGGGGTACCCCGTTCTAAGGTCACATTTTACATGGTTTTATGTATGGATTTTAAATTAGGTCAAATTTTTTTGTAAGTTTGTTAAATTTTGTAAGTAAGTTTTCGTAAGTATGTTAAAATATTACTAGAGGAAAATTACAATGCAATAATTTAACAAAAATTGTAAAATCTAGGAGAAACCATACCGTGACCGTTAAACTCTGTTCGGTTGCAACATCATATCTATATTCTTCCTTCCCGTGTCCATAATCCATATCTTAATACTTATTTTGAATTATGTTAATGTTGTAATGGTTCGTATTGCTAAAAGGAGAATGTTAAATACTTTTAAAGAGAAATATTTCAAATTTCTTTGTCCAAAAGTTGTTTTAGTTACGGGTTAGTAAAATGTAAGTTGTACTGAGTATCTTGTGAATCGACCCGAGATTGTATGTGCAAAATTATCCTGGTTTTAGAATGCGTAAATTAAAACATCTTTTGATTATAATTGTTTCAGATAAATTAAATTCAAGGCATCAAAAACATAGTCTGTAGGAGTTCTGATGGGGACTCTAAGAACAATTTTCAAAATTACCTTTTGAGCAATGATAACTGGTTTTATAGTGGAATGGCATGAACTTCCCATATCTTCCTTCCCCCTCCCTTCCCCATCCCTTATCTACAATGCGGTCTATCGGACCATATTGTAGATAAGATTGGCCTGAGGCGTAATAAATTTAAATTAGTTGTTCTTTATCTAAAATATTTCTTATTGTTTTAAAAAACAGCTTAGTTTTTTTTATTTATTTATTTGTTGTTTATATTTTCAACTTGGGAGTTCCAATTTAAGTTTTGATCAATAATTATTCCTAGGTATTTTATTGTCTGTACTTCATTCAATTTTGGAGAATTTCAAGCAACTCCTTTCACATTTAAGCAGCTTTTTGATTTTTTCATGTTTACGTTTGTATTTAAGTTATCTCTCCTGCTTGTTGTGGATTTTAAGTTTAATGTATTTAGTCATTGCGTCGTTTAATTGACGGCCTCCATGGTCGAGGGTTAAGGTTCTCGACTACGAATCGGAAGGTCGCGGGTTCAAATCCAGGCGTGCGCAAGTAAATTTTATTTAATTTATTTGTGCTGTTTCAAAATTAATTAATTTAAAAATAATATGTAATATATTTGCGCACGTTCCAGAGTGGAGATACTCTCGGTATCGCCCCGGTGAAAGACCACCATTCAGAATTGAAACGTTGCTTGAAATGGCTTTTAGCCGTATTTGGTGACCAGATCTGAATAAGCAGGTGTTTCCCCACCTTCCTCTTCCCCTTATCCTTCCCCTCCCCAATACCTTCAGCATCATAATATTCCCCAATTGGGGATGCAATAGTCTCACTGGCTCCAGACGGTTAGGAGCAGTTGGGACTCTTGTGCGGTATTCATGTACGGTAACAGTGTTTCGGTCTGTCACCGAACACGGACAGATAACTCACAGTGCGATTATTAAAATCAATAGAAGTGTAATAAATTAACGTCAAACGATCTAATTATCTACAAAATGGTACAGTGCAAAAAGGGTAAAAAATATGTCGCCAAAGGACAATGAATTTTACAAATGCAGTGATTGTAGGGGAAGTTACCATAAACTGTGCGTAAATCAAAACACCGCCATTCCAGTAGGTAAGGAATGGATTTGCAATAGTTGCGACGCAGTAAGCAGCGGAGACGACGGCGCCGGGACACAAGGACAAAACTCAGAAATGAAACAGATATTAAATGAAATCAACAACAAAATAAGCATCATGTACGTTATCAAAAAAGATATGGAAACTCTCACGCAGTCAACTGAATTCTTGTCGAGTAAATACGATGAACTAGTATCGTTACATTTAGACCTATGAATGAAATTGAAATAAAATTCAAGAGATTGAACAAAAATTGAAAAGTAGAATTGTTTGGTCTTGAAATGAAACAAGGCAAAAATATTGATAATACTATCAAGGTAAACCGCTGTAACACTGTATGTTCATGTATTGACCATATTGCAATACGTAACCGCTGTAACAATGTATTTTCATGTATTGACCATATTGCAATACGTAACCGCTGTAACACTGTATTTTCGTGTATTTCCAGTTGTCAAAAACAAACAACTGATCCAAAATGGCTGATAATGCTAACATATGATAAACATATGTGTACCAACATAACAAAAAAAATCGATAATCGAATGTACACAGCCCACGAAAACTCAAAATACACCTTTTCTTTTGAACACACCTCGTATGTTCATTTATTGACCATATTGCAATACGTAACCGCTGTAACACTGTATGTTCATGTATTGACCATATTGCAATACGTAACCGCTGTAACACTCTATGTTCATGTATTGACCATATTGCAATACGTAACCGCTGTAACACTGTATGTTCATGTATTGACCATATTGCAATACGTAACCGCTGTAACACTGTATTTTCATGTATTGACCATATTGCAATACGTAACCGCTGTAACACTGTATTTTCATGTATTGACCATATTGCAATACGTAACCGCTGGAACACTGTATTTTCATGTATTGACCATATTGCAATACGTAACCGCTGTAACACTGTATTTTCATGTATTGACCATATTGCAATACGTAACCGCTGTAACACTCTATGTTCATGTATTGACCATATTGCAATACGTAACCGCTGTAACACTGTATGTTCATGTATTGACCATATTGCAATACGTAACCGCTGTAACACTGTATTTTCATGTATTGACCATATTGCAATACGTAACCGCTGTAACACTGTATTTTCATGTATTGACCATATTGCAATACGTAACCGCTGTAACACTGTATTTTCATGTATTGACCATATTGCAATACGTAACCGCTATAACACTGTATTTTCGTCTATTGCTACTCATACAATCTGACCATTATGTAACAGGAGTAGCAATAGGGAAGGAGGTCATTTCAAACACGTATTGAAAAAATTGAAATTTTTGATAATAAATTGGTGCATTCTAAAGTAAAACTTGTAAACTGGGATAAATTATTAAATACCGTGTATCCTTCAGAACTGTACTATAAAATAAAATAAATGTTTTTGTCACAATATTTATAAAAAAAAAGAGAGATTTCTTACTTTCAAATTGAATATACTCAGTTTCGCATGATTTATGTACAATACAATTGCTTAAAAAAATAACCTCAATAAAGTATTTAAAAATGTAAAATAAATTTAATGCGTTGAATTTGAATCAAGCCATGTATCCTCTTGAAACTCTTTTCTCTGTCAATTCGCTCTACAGTCGACTTTACCCTCCCTTTTCCCAGGGCGTTTTAAGGTAACAGATTGTTTACCTCCTATCGCCACATACGTCAAGAGTTTCTTTGGTTTTTGTATAAACGTAACTACGTTTATGAAAGTGTCCTCGCATGTGAGATTTTGTAAGTGTACATAAATATGTTTACACTTATATAAATAACTAGGCAGAGTATGTGTGCTCCTCCCGATGTCTCACTCTAAGTGAAAAAGAAAAAAGGAAATAAAATAAACAATCTTAATACTTTTTTTTTAAATTTAATGAATAGAAAATATTTTGTTTAAACCACTATTTAATGTATAAATAACAAAATGTTTAAGAAGCAAGGCTTCCCTCATTAGGATACTCAGTATACTGTGAAAAGATGATAAGAATAGACAAATTATAAACATAAACAAAAATTATAAATAAATAATGAAAGTAAATTATTTAAAAATAATTATTTACTTTTTTCACCAAGTACTTCAATTTAATATGATATAATTTCGTTTTTTATAAATGAAATCCTCAGCACGGGTAATTCCAGTAAAGATATCATTATTAATTGATAAACTAAAGTTTTTAAGGCAAGATTTTTGTGCATAGCGCAAAGGGTAACAATTATCTTTATTTTTATAAACAATAATTATTAGCCTGAAACACTCATCCAAATTGAAAAAACCTTCCGAGCAAAGATAAATGTCGCCGGCAGGACTCAAACTTGCACCCTTCTAATATCCGGTCAGAGCATCTGACCGGATATTAGAAGCATATATATTGCTCGGAAGGTTTTTTCAATTTGGATGAGTGTTTCAGACTAATAATTATTGTTTATAAAAATAAAAATAAAAGATATCATTATTTGTTATTTTGTTATAAAAAGGAAGATATTAAACCATTATGATTGTTATTTTTATTCCTTTTGTTTGCCGTAGAGATTTCATATCGTTTGCAAATATATTTCTTGCCCTCCTTTGCGGAACATTTTTTCCATGATGAGATCGTTTAAAGACGAGTGCGTGTACTTAAGGTTAAACAATGGAGTATAAGATGTATGCTTCTGGCGTCTTCCGCAATCTATCAAACGAGACACAAGACAGTAGTTTTGATGGATTTAAGCTGTCAAAGTGTTCCGCACCGCCGGAGTTTCATTCTCGAAGGAGTGAGGAGTGAAGAGTGAAGAGTGTGGAAGACGAGCCTTGATAATTTAATGTTGCCAAGAACACTAGATTTATAACTTCCAACTTCCGCTGAAAACATCGAAAACTCTATTATTTCACATCGAGTTTTCAAAAGCTATGGTTTTTGTCATATTATGTTCTAAAATGTTGAAGACAGATTTTTTTCTGTAATAAAACTTTTTTTCTGTTGCTGTTGGTAGAATAAAAATACCTAAATTTTGTTTCTAACTTATCAGTAATCTTGTCAAATAATTACAAATCATTAATTTAAGCGCGAAATAAGCGGCAAAAGCTATAAATGGGCTTGTAGAAAAAACAAAAAGAAAACTATACGACCATAATATGGTTACATGACAGTTGATCCCCTGATATACCTAATGTACTTATATTTGCAGGCGTCTTGAGTGGAAATCCGCCATACAAAATATTTTTACTAACAATAATGCGGAGTCGGTATGCAAGTAGCAAACTATAGCGTATTTTCCCTAAGATGACTGCATATATAAGTATGTCATATTTTGTTATACGGCTGCATATCAAGCTGGCTTGTTTACAGTGGTCGGAGCTTATCGTGTCTGTAAATCGCGGGCGCCTTTCAAAGGTACCTTCCTGAAGAATAAAGTTGCCTTATTCTCCATTCAGCTGCACATCCAATAGGTATTTTTGTCATGAATTTGTTTCACTTTCCGAGCCTGCTGAAGCATCGCCACGAAAATAATTCCTCCATTGACAAACACTTCTTCGACGGAAGCATTTCTCAGCAGGTTTCAGGAATTTAAAAACAGTAGATCGACCTTAGCATGTGTCAAAAACCCTCTTAATGCTACGATGACAGATTTGAAATTTTCTGCTTTTGGCATTGACATTGGTAACTTTGAAATACAATTGCAGGATTAAAAAAAAAAAAAAAACAAGGAATTATGAAGCTTTAAATTTGAACGTCTTTATGTTGATTTGGAAATACTGGAGAGGGAACAAATGTGAACTTAGTTCACATCAGAAGTGGTCTGCTTTGAAAGACCCGGACAAGGAAGACATGATCATGTTCAACCCTGGAATAGTATGACTCTTATGATCAGCTGAAAAAACTCTCTTGCCCTTTTGTTGAAGTTTGCCCTTTTTTCCTTTTTGGTTTTACATATTCATGCGACAATCTTTTTCAAGCATGAATTTTATCAAGAGTAAACTGAGAAGTTGTCTTATTGATGACAACCCGGAATCGTGCCTAAAATTAAAAACAACAATACACAAACCTGACATACTCAAACTTTCCAAGGAGATGCAAGAACATTGTTCGCATTAAGTGCTTGTCAGTCATTGTATTCATTTAAATTTATGGATACCTTACTTTTATACTATTTTTTATCAATAAATAAAATCATTGTTAAGTACGAAATCAAGTTTTATTCAGTGTACCCGTAGGTCTAAAATTATAATAAACCCTTTGCCCTGTTACCTGTTACTGTTACCCTTTGCGCTATGCACAAAAATCTTGTCTTAAAAAAACTTTAGTTTATCAATTAATTATAATAAAGGTGTACTAAATTAATAAACAGATTTGGCTCCCAAAACTTTTTAATCGTTGTAATGTACATATTTGGCTCTTTTAGAAAAAGTTTGCCGACCACTGATTTAGAGGATCAACTGTTGAAGGGATTAACTGTCGGGGGGATCAACTATCGGGGGGACAACTGTTGAGGGATCAACTGCCGGGTCACCGTATAACATATGTCTCTTTATATATTAAAAAAAAAAAAAACAAAATAAACTCATACAAAGAGAGAATTCATTAAAACGTTACAGTCCATACACACTTTACACGACAACATGATAACATGCATTTAAACCCCATACATACACAATATGGCAAGCAATCCATTAGCTACGAGGGGGGGCAATTTATATAGTTGCCTAACAGATGAAATTAAGATAGGAAAAATTCTAGGTTTAAAAAAATTGTTAATAATAAACGAACAAAATAAATGTAACTAAATAACCATCCATCCGTTTCTCCGGAGGGGTATGCAGATAGAACAGACCGCCAAACAACTTGGCCTTGGTATACACTTCTTACTTCATTCACATTCGCACATCTTCTCATACATTCTCTTCTGTTATTCTGACTTCTGACATGGTCCGACTCAAGTAACTTATTAATATGATCGTGTCTTCCTCGGGCACCCTCTTCCTTTCACATTCGCGTCATATATTCTTCTGACACACCTTTCTTCGTTCGTCAAAATGTATTTATTTATTTATTGATCATACGCCCATCCGGGCTTTTACACGGGTTTTAGAACATAATATAAAGAGCTATCAAAAATTACTTAAGTACGTATAGATTCTAAACCGTGAAGTAATGAACAATGTTTTTCACACTTTTAACAGTGATATAAAATAGAAAATTAAAACAATTTTACAACACAAATCATTTTATCGCTACATTATCCAATCCACAATATTGTATGATTCATCAAATGCTGGTATAGATGACGCTTTACTTTATAAATGGAGTCTGCAAATACATTAACAACACCTCCAAACCTGTTGCCCAGATCATGATGCATCCTATTGGTTAATGAATGAGACTGATAGTTGGTTGTGCAAATATTGCAGAAAAATGTTACAGTTTGTCTTGTATTCTTTGTCGGTACATTTAATTTAATAGTGGCGAGGATGGCTGTCAATTTGGTTGTTAATGAATCTATATAATAGTATGGAATTATAATGTATTTATCTAGGTAATCATTCTAGTTAAGTAAGTAAAAATGTAATGTTCTTTTGAAATATAAGGCAGTACACAAACACAAGATAAAATTATAACCACTTAAAGGAAACATTTAGTAGTAGTATAGCCAAGAGATAAACCAGCATTTACGTACTTTTGCTTTTCCTGTTCGCATCATGATTATGGTTTATTTTTTATGGAATACCGATATAGTAATTCTTTGAAGTGCCATCCATTTAAATACCGGTAGATTAAACACAGTTTTCCCAGCCATGGTATATTTCCCAAAGATAACAAACGCTAGGGGTTTCAGATCAGAGGTTGTGGGTGATTAGTATAGGGTCATATGTTATATCTACGGGCTCTGTACTCGGTACAATCCACCCAGCTTATGGAGCCTCATGCCTGAGCTGTTAGAATTGTGTTACACCGAGTATATGGACTAAATGCTTGTTGGGAAGATTCCAGTCGTTGGAGGGTGTCATCTGGTATAGATAGTGTTTAGTGACGTTGCGTCACTTCAAAATAGGCTGTATAATATCATGCATATTGTTAACTGCTGCCGAAATGGGCTAACTCTGTGTGCTGAATCGACCAGTTGCTCGGACGCGGATAATACTGTAATAATCTCTCAGTAAAAGATGTACACACTTCCCAGGGTTACGAATAACGTGAAAATATTTTAATTCATCCTTAATAATTATTTTTGTGTTCAATTCGTAGAATTCCTTTTAATATGTGTATATATATATTTTAATTTAATTTAAATCGAATTTAATAATATTATTGTTAAGTTCTGCGAGCATTTTTAGTTTTTATTATTTTGACGGCTATTTCGGCGTTCAAAGCCATTTTCAAACTGCGGTTAATCCACATTGTGACGGCTTATTTATATGATTTTATTTACTCCCCCCCCCACCCACCATTTTAATTTGGAAGGGATTTTAAAAATAATGATTTATTACCGGTAAAACCGATTCAGTTAGAAAATAATTAAAACGCTCTATTCTGTAAGGTTTTTATATTTATAATGTATTTCCCCGAATTTAAACGATAATGTTTTTCGCCGTTTGAAAATGGTTTTGAATTCTGAAACAGCTGTCACAATAATAACAACTAAAAATACTTCCAGAACCTAATAATAACAATATTAAATTTGACGTACATTTAATTTAATTCCTCCTGCTACCATCATATAGAATATTGAAATGGTGATGCCTGACCGGGTGAAACTGGCGTTTTGGACTATTCCACGAAGCGATGAATCTGTCAGCGTCACCCTGATAAGAGAAATGTAGCTTAAAATGGCAATAGTCATGTTTTGTGACCAGATCTAAATACTTAGGTTCATCCCAACCTTCCTTATTCCCATCTCTTTCCACTTTTCACTCCTTTCAGCCTCACAAATGCCCCATACCACGGTCCAACTGACTTCCAACAGTCTGGATCAGTTGAGAATCTTGTGCGGTATTCATATAAATACAAATAAAGTAATCAGCCAATAAATACGAGTAACGCAGTACTTTGGGAGTCCGGAAACAAAAAGCAGGATATTTTGCCACAGAGGTCGTCAAAGAATATTAACAAATGTGGTTATATTTTTTTTGTTCACTGTAAAATGTACTATTTCATCAGAATTCTGTTCATGGTGACCGGATAATTTAACCCACGTATGAATTAGCACATTTTTAATAATAATAATTATAATGATAATTGGATGATTTGTATAGCGCCGTTTTTGTGAAAAATCACCTCAAGGGCGCTGTGATATAAAGTCATATATATATTTTAAAGTGATATAAAGTCATTTATTATATTATAATTTTTTTTTTATAAAAAATATTTTTTAAATAAAACAAACTCTTTGTTATAAACCACGAATATTTTTCGCCAACTGTTTCATCAGAGCAAACATATAAGCTGACGAATAATACAGAGCTGTCGGTTATATATAGGTACAGAATACAATAGGGTGAAATAGAATAAAAAATACAGAGAGAAGACGACAAAAAATTTGAAAAAAAACAACAGAAAGGTATTATGTACAAGAGGGAGATAACATTAAAATATATTAATAACAATAGATAGTCAATACAACAGAGTAATAGAAACATGATGATGTCATTAAAGAGAGATCGTCATCGGCTCATAAAGCTGAGTGATAAATAGCTCAATCTTATCAACATTACTCAATAATATTATATTTTTTTAGTACTCTATTTTAAACGCATTTTTTTCTTCATATCACCAACCAGTACCTATCAAACACATATACACATACTCTTTATACTTAATTATTATACTTTTTTCTAGATATATTACCTTACCATACCCTGTCAAGTGTCAATACTAGCTTTTTTCTTTCTATTTTTGTAAATTGGCACTTAATATAAACTAAAATTGTCAATTTGACTGTCCTAAAACGGGATATTTTCCCAGTTGGGCAGTCAAAGCTTTCTTACATTTTATTGTTTAGTAATGTGTGTTTGAAATAAATAAATAAAAAACATAACATAAAGATAATCCTACATTGTATTCAATAATACAAGAACGTTGTGTTGCATCAAAGTGTTTGTTTAATTTAATATGATGTCAAACCATAAAGTGATTGCTTCTTATGAAAATATAAATAAGATGGATTATATTAGGTATACAGAATAGTCTTTTTGTACTTTCAATGACTCTATATCATATAAAATATTTAGCATGGATTATATTAGGTATACAGAATAGTCTTTTTGTACTTTCAATGACTCTATATCATATAAAATATTTAGCATGGATTATATTAGGTATACAGAATAGTCTTTTTGTACTTTCAATGACTTTATATGATATAAAATATTTAGGATGGATTATATTAGGTATACAGAATAGTCTTTGTGTACTTTCAATGACTCTATATCATATAAAATATTTAGGATGGATTATATTAGGTATACAGAATAGTCTTTTTGTACTTTCAATGACTCTATATCATATAAAATATTTAGCATGGATTATATTAGGTATACAGAATAGTCTTTTTGTACTTTCAATGACTTTATATGATATAAAATATTTAGGATGGATTATATTAGGTATACAGAATAGTCTTTGTGTACTTTCAATGACTCTATATCATATAAAATATTTAGGATGGATTATATTAGGTATACAGAATAGTCTTTTTGCACTTTCAATGACTCTATATCATATAAAATATTTAGGTTGGATTATATTAGGTATACAGAATAGTCTTTTTGTACTTTCAATGCCTTTATATCATATAAAATATTTAGGATGGATTATATTAGGTATACAGAATAGTCTTTTTGTACTTTTTGTACAATGACTTTATATCATATATTTTCATATGAAGCGGTAACATGGTGATGTGACATTATAATTTAAAAAATAAAACAATAACTTTGTTTATATCACTTTTTAAAAGGGTGCCGATTGATACGCATGTTGATTTATCATGGAACCTCTGTTTATTCGTCTCTTGCGAAGCTTGAACTTGAACGACTGATGATATTATTTAATAATGAAGACATGTTCCCTTCTGCGTAAGGCTGTACGAGTATGAAGGCAGTAAGCGCATGCTGAAGGCTGTAGGCTATTATACTAATTCCAGGCCTATCAAATGAGGTTTTCGATGTCATCAAGCGGGTTAACAGCAACAGATGGGGTATTTAGGTGGAGATGTTTAGTGATACTCCCCGTGAGGTGATACATGTACATGCTCATGCCTCGGGGGATGAAAATTCCACGTCAGGAATGTGATATATTGAGGAACGATTTAATGATATTTAAGACACACGAATATGCGAAATATTTTACTAAATGGATCATAAACCATACATACATACAAACATGCATACATAAATACATCTTCTTCCCCGTGTCCTACTCGGGTCGGGGACCCATCGCATCGACAAGGCCCCTTCAGGCGTCCCTGTCCTACGCTACGTTAACGGCATCCGTCCGTAGTAGGTCCAGCCTCTCCTCGCACAGCCTCTGGAATTGCTTCTCCCACCTGGGTCTGTGGCGGCCCACTGGACGTCTTCCTTCTGGAATAGAACTCAGAATTTTCAGCTGAATTCGTCCTTCTGGCATTCTTAACACGTGCCCAAGCTACCACGTGGTTCGATGTTAATCTCCTCCCGGATCATCGAGCTTCTTATTCGATCCCATCTTGTGACTCCTGCAACTCCTCTCAAAAATCTCATTTCAGCAGCTTGGACCCTAAAACGTGTACGCTCGTTCAACATCCAGATCTGACGACTGTAAGTAAGCGCGTTGCGATACACTGATCTGTACACTGCCAACTTCGTCTCGATACTTGGCTCAGGTTTTCTTATCACTGAGCTGTAGAGGACGCGGCACACAGCTTTCCGTACCTATTCTATGGTCAATTTCTCTGTCTTGCCGGCCATCTCCATTATAACTCAATAATTAAAATTTAAAAAATGCACCATTTATAAACATTTTTCGAAAGCGAAGCTTCCTCGTCAGTGTACTATAAAATATTCATTCATTCAAATCATAATTAAAAAAGCACACGACTTCCCTTCTCATGAAATATTTCAGGAATTTAATGTACCATATATTACAGAATTTTATGAAAGAAACCTCTTACATCAAATTTACAAAGAATTTTTCATCAATAAAATTCACTCCACTGATAGTATAAGCAATAGATTCAACACAAATGGTTTAATAGCCATCACAATGATAAGAACTAGGACAGCACAGCACCACTACTTGTAGTTAGGTATAAGATGGTACAATGTATTATTATCCAAAAACAAAATGAATGTAACCGAAACATTGAAATATGAACAATTCAAAAAGCAAATTAACTCCCTGAACTTAGATAATGATGTATTGTACCCTCAATGTATACTCAGAGTTTCCTGTGTGGAGTTAATATGAAGAAAAAATGCTAAGTAACCATCACGTCGTTTCAGCGCAGGAGTAGGCAGAGAGGGCAAACTTGATCTTGGCATACACTTCATTCGCATTCATACAACGTCTCATACATTCTGTTTTGTTTTTCCGACTTCCGACTTGGCCCGACTCAAGTATTTGATTCACTTGGTCGTGCCATGTCTTCCTCGGACGTCCTCGGACTCTTCTTCCATTCACATTCGGGTCATATATTCTCCTTAAACTTGCCTTTCTTCGTTCATCCGCTCTACGTGCCTAAACCATCTAAGTGTCGCTTTCTTAATCTTAATCACTACGCTTACATCAGTCTTAAATTCTTTACGAAACTCAACATGTTTGACATGATAATATATGGTTTTAGCACATATTCGCGTCAGAGATCTCATTTGTGCAGCATTCAGTCTACTTTCATCCTTCCTCTGCCAGTCTATGTCTCACTGTCAATACATCAGGGTTGGTATCAACACTTCATTGTGGACTCCTAGCTTTGCTTCTTTGGACTACTTTTTATAAGTGAAAAAAATACTGCTTGCCATATAATACTATTTACTTATCTTTTATTATTATAGTCAAATTATGTTTGTAGTTATTTGATGGGTTTGTTGTATTGTTGTAGTTATTTGATGGGTTTGTTGTATTATTGTAGTTATTTGATGGGTTTGTTGTATTGTTGTAGTTATTTGATGGGTTTGTTGTATTGTTGACATATCACCTACTATGCATTTTCTTAAAAAAATTATTTCTTATACTACCGTCGTAAGTAAAAACACAGTATCTTCCTTGAGACTCCTAAGGGAGATACTGTGTTTTTACTTACCTCCCATAACCACGAGCTACTGGAGCTCAACTTATGGAGAGTAGAAAAAAAAACAAAAAAAAAACAATAAAAAACACATAAATTTGTTGTAGATCACTTTTATTTTATTAAAACTCTACCGGTTTCGGAAGCACCCTTCCTTAAGAAGGAAGCACCCTTCCAAGACATATAAATTTTAGGTGTTGGAGTGGGGGGTAAGGTTATATGTCTTGTCAATATTCTATATCATAAGTTAGTTTTAATATTCTCCTGATGGAGGAAGGGTGCTTCCGAAACCGGTAGAGTTTTAATAAAATAAAAGTGGTCTACAACAAATTTATGTGTTTTTTATTGTAAATTATGGCGAGCCACAAAGTTAATGCTTTTTACAAATATGTAAAAAAATCATATATTTTAAGACATATTATAATATAAATTATTTTGTTGTAATAAATAAACATTGTGAAGGCTCTCTGGTTCAAAGCCTAGGCTGGACAAATAGACGGTGAAATTGACTTGAATGTTTCTTCGTTCAGTAAGGCTTCCCCAGTGTGGATAAATCCTATACTTCACTCAGTTTTCTTTGCTGAAAACGCCCTAGAAGGAGAATATGAAATCCACCTAATTGAACTTCAAAATTATCTTAAACTCCTGATTTGTAAGATTATATTTTAATGACCACTGAATACATCATCTACTGCGCTTGGCGGTTGCTTTTATCGTAAAATCTATTAATAAAAGTGTATTATTCTCCACCACTTGTAAATTTCTTTTCTACTTAATGCCCCCCAGCGTTCTTTAAGTCCTCTTAAAATCAATCGATTCCTTTGAAAATTTTGTTCAATACTTAGCCTTTGGGGATTCTTAAAACACTTGTGAACTTCTTTCCGGGGACCGTAATTGAATCCCAAAAATACGTATTTTAAAGTGAAATTATTTCATTTTTTTATTATTATTCATCGTCTTGAGAGCGGCGCCGTTGCTAACAAAATAACAATACGGGATGATTACATTGAGTTACCTTCAGGACAAAGAGAAAAAGAAAGCTGCAATAGTGAGTCGGGGCAATTTCGCAGAGATAAAACAATTAGGTCCCAATCCCGAGCCTTGCGTAATACCTTTGATGGCCGCGCGTCTCACTCGTTTCAGGTAGTCTTTGTGCCGGTGGCGAATGCGCTAACGAGGAAGTTATTAAGTACGGAAGGGATGGAGAATCTGGTAAATACTAAAAGAGATAAGCAGAATTGAACAATATTACACTTGTTAAGCAGTTTTTACAAATCGATAACTTTTTTTAAATGCGTTATAAAGTCTTGGTAGTACAAATAATTCAAGCAATTAACGATGTTAATAAGATTTAAACATCCACCAGTTTTGCAATAAAGGCCTTGCTATGTCGAGATGAGATGTTAACACTCTCATTACTTATCGTACAAACTGAATAAACGATACGAAGTCGTATCGTATTTGTGTCGGACGTCTTCGTCTCTTTCGCGATGTTTGGCGCGGTGATAGTTAGTTATGAGATTAATGTTTTAATATAATTTTATTGTGGGCACTTGTACGTGGCCTTAAACAAGAGAAAAATAAATGTTTGACTCAGCTAGCGAAAAGACACGTTACCCTGTCATTTTATTTTTGTGCGACTAATGAAATATATTGTACAGGTGGAGGGGAATGCCTATTTTAAGAATAACAAAATAAACGACAGAGCGAAGCAACGCGGTGCGAGGGAGATAGGTGTTGTCGGATAAACTTGGCAACAGAAATATGCCAATAGCGTCGCGAAATTCCAACCAGAGCGCTCGGGTTAGCACCTGGCTGGAGATACAAATATACCGCAAAAACGGCTATTTGTCAGTCAGCCAGCAACTCTCGCTCCGACAACACTCCTCTACCTCGACTGCCCCGACTCGCTCTACTTCTACCGACTTGCCTTCTTCTTCATTCTAACCATCACTGACCCTGAATCCCTCCCGGACTACCACCATCCACTGGACACAGATCCTTGCATCAACCACGGACAAGGTCCACAAAGCAGAAAAAAAAAGATTTTGAATAAATTTTGAAGTTTTGGACAAAAGGGATTTTGGTGGAAATTCAAAAGTCGTTAATTTGTCTATATTTATTGTCTTTCCCTTCACAAGGGAATGATAGGTTGTGTCTCCCTCCCTCTTCGCAGATCGGGGTCAGCTACCCCCTACAGTTCTCCTGTGTGGCACACATCTGGTAGAATATTTTTGATATCCATACTGTATTTCTTTGCTCATAATGAAAATGATATTTTATTGAAAGTTGAAATTTTTTCCGCTAACCTCACCATTCAATAGCTGCTTAACTCACTCAAATTTGTGTTTCACAGTGAATTAGTGTTTTAATTTCACTAAATCTCTAATTATCACATGGGCTGTTAAATCAAAAATTAATCTGAAAAAACATCCGTCTCGTTTCATAGATTTAAAAAAATATATTTATACCTATAATGCTAAAGTGGGTAAACAAGAAATTGAATACCGTCGTTGAGAAGGGACAAATTTAATTAGTTTTCCTGATCGTCGCAATTCTGATTAATATAATTTAGGAATAATCAACCGTAAATTGTTATTTAAAATTAATGATTACTCGCTGCAGACAATATCAGATTGTTTTAAACAGGAATAATGTCTCAGGAACACTCCGGCTCTCTTAGCGCCTCGCTCCCAGCTCCCGTTCCCGGTATCCCCGAGATCCGCTCATAATGTAAGGAGTATAATAGCATCGCGGGGAATTCCGTGAACTCCCGGGGATATTTAATCTTGATGCATATTTTATGAAAAGAGGCTGAGAAGCTAAGGAGCAACACTTCAGGCGGGGCTGCTGAAAGGAGATTACTTAAGATGGCTTCGCAATACATAGAACCTTTAAGATGAGATCGAGCGCTCAGCTCAATAAGCCCTGGAGGGGTATTGCCAAACTATCATAATGTATGGGAAAATAAATCAATTTGACATAATATTGGATTTATAACTTTAAACGATGTTTTATGTATCAGGAACGCATTATCATGAAAATTATGCCCGGTGGTACAAAGAGATTTCCATCAATTATGTGTGCCACCTCACAAGTATTATTCTGCGTGTGTAATTTAAAGACAGGTAACTATTTTGAACCTCGATTAGGTACGGTTGCAAATTGTGAGGCGGTTTAAAGATGGTACATGGATAAATACATCATTTTCGCGATTAAAAATCTTTTTCGTTGTATTTCTTGGGCATTAACTAAGTAACAATATCTAAACATTTTGTTTGAGGAGTTTTCATCACTATGTACTTTTGTTACTGCGCTACCGGTTTCCAAACATCCGTGTAATTCACTGGCATTCTTAAAATAAACTTATATTAAACGAGTACAAAAATAATTAGACATTATTAGGTGAGGGTAGCGGGACTGGTGATTTGGAAAGGGGGCGGTGGGGGGTGTCATAATAACACGGAAACATGGTTAACCGAGTGTGTTAATCATTTATTAGAGACAAGCGATAGCTTCAATAAAGAAAATACTACGTTTAAACATTCAAATGGTAAAAAATAATAATAGCGCCCTATAAATCATTTTGTTAAGCATGTTTCCTAGTTAATTTGACTTCTTCCTCCGTCTTCCTTCGATCCTTTTGCTAAGAGCATTCGTTATAACGATGGTACCGAACATCTGATTACTAATATCTGGCTTGGTATTAAGGATATCGGTGAGCAATAGTCTAAGTGAGGGCGGATATACGCTGTGTAAAGAGAGTATAGAGTCTTTATGTTGCGAAAAGGTTTTGAACATATATCACTGCAGGAGATATGTACCTTCTATTAAACTATGTACAATATGTACACTGATACTACAACTCCTTCTGGACTGGAAACTTTGGTAGCACGTCTCAGATACCAAATCTTCATGATGCAAGAATTGCGGATACTTGCCCTGTATTGATATATAATATAAAACTGAAATTTTTTATTTTATTCGGTCCATATTTCTATTTTGTTATGGGATCCGTACAGCAGAAGCGTGCCTTGGACCTTATAATGCAGTTGCAGGTTTAGTAAATGGTTTGCTAGAAAACGATGGCAAAAGATACCAAACGATAAAGATTAGGTAAGCTATCCTCCTTTGTACTTTGCAGGCTTGTAGATTATTAAGTATATTAAATGTAAAAAAACAATTTCAAATATTTTAAATTTCACCTTAAAAACACACCGACTGAATAATATAACATATAAATATTCAAATAACAAAAAAAGAACATACCTCCAAACGTTAGGTGCTACGGCCCTACAGAACTACAAGTTCAACTATCGAATGTAGTCGAATTCAATACAGAGTCAGTTGCCGATTACAATTTATGAATCTTCTAGACATATGTTGAACGTCTATTTATTTTTAAATATCTAAAGTTCCTCGGGGTTCAACGGAAATCTAATAATGGGCCGGTCTTAGATACTTACTCCAATTAAATTCAAGCACTCTATTGGTTGAGCTGAGACGATGTATTTTGTACTTTTTGACTGACAATCTAAGCCAAAGGTAAACGATCATGATCGGCATTCTAAAAGATCGTGTGTTTTTGGAAAATATGTTCGTGTATTATTTCGTAGTGCTATCACATAAACGAAGTATTGAAAGCGTGAAATAAGAGACACTAAGCCAAAGGTAAAAGATCATGATCGGCATTCTAAAAGATCGTGTGTTTTTGGAAAATGTGTTCGTGTATTATTTCGAGTGCTATCACATAAACGAAGTATTGAAAGCGTGAAATAAGAGACACTAAGCCAAAGGTAAACGATCATGATCGGCATTCTAAAAGATCGTGTGTTTTTGGAAAATGTGTTCGTGTATTATTTCGAGTGCTATCACATAAACGAAGTATTGAAAGCGTGAAATAAGAGACACTAAGCCAATGGTAAACGATCATGATCGGTATTCTAAAAGATCGTGTGTTTTTGGAAAATGTGTTCGTGTATTATTTCGTAGTGCTATCACATAAACGAAGTATTGAAAGCGTGAAATAAGAGACACTAAGCCAAAGGTAAACGATCATGATCGGCATTCTAAAAGATCGTGTGTTTTTGGAAAATGTGTTCGTGTATTATTTCGAGTGCTATCACATAAACGAAGTATTGAAAGCGTGAAATAAGAGACACTAAGCCAAAGGTAAACGATCATGATCGGCATTCTAAAAGATCGTGTGTTTTTGGAAAATGTGTTCGTGTATTATTTCGTAGTGCTATCACATAAACGAAGTATTGAAAGCGTGAAATAAGAGACACTAAGCCAAAGGTAAACGATCATGATCGGCATTCTAAAAGATCGTGTGTTTTTGGAAAATGTGTTCGTGTATTATTTCGAGTGCTATCACATAAACGAAGTATTGAAAGCGTGAAATAAGAGACACTAAGCCAAAGGTAAACGATCATGATCGGCATTCTAAAAGATCGCGTGTTTTTGGAAAATGTGTTCGTGTATTATTTCGTAGTGCTATCACATATAAACGAAGTATTGAATGCGTTAAATAAGAGACACTAAAAAGAACAAAAAAATGATGTCGAAAGAAGAATATTAGAATCTCGGTTGAAGCGGGTGGAAATATTGCTCATACAGGTATACAAATAGAAAATATTTTTGTCTGAAAGAGAAGTTATCTGCCGGAAATCATTTATATCCTCTGATAAGTTTGGCAGAACGATTCTGAACAGTGACAATTCTCTCATAATACTCTCCGACATTATTGCCCTCCGCCTGGAGATTCCCGATACAATTTTCCGGAACAGTGACCCGGACTCCACGGTACCGACAGACGATTACATTAAAATCTTCCAATCCTGCTCCGAAAGATAATTAATCTGGAATATCCGAAGTTGAATTAAGTATTTCCTGACTTTATTCGTAATATGATCGTAAATACTACGTAGTTGTAATCATTTCCTTCCTAAATCTAATATTTAAACTCTAATTAAACAACAATATTCTGATACTCTACATATATTTCAAAATTCTGTTAAAACGGTAATATTCTTATACGAATATATGGAGAAAAATTCTTTAAGAATGCTTTTAAATAGACAATATTCTGATACGACTACATAAAGGACAAACATTTCAAAACGACAATATTCTGATGCGTTTGTAAAAGATAAATATTTCAGAATTCTGTTAAAACGACAATATTCTGATACGACTACATAAAGGACAAATATTTCAAAACGACAATATTCTGATGCGTTTGTAAAGATAAATATTTCAGAATTCTGTTAAAACGACAATATTCTGATACGACTACATGAATACTAAAAAATAATTTCAAGTATAGAAAAATGATAAAATATTTAAAATTTTGAATTCACTCTCTTGTATGTGCTGTTAATATATATTTTTTAAATTTAAAACACATACACACATTAGTAAACAATAAAATGTAAGAAAGCTTTGATTGCACACCTGGAAAAAAATCCCGTTTTAGGACAGTTAAATTGACAAGTTTAGTTCATATTAAGTGCCATTATACAAAAATAGAAAGGAAGGCAGCTAGTATTGACATAGTATGGTAATATAATATATCCAGAAAAATGTATAATAATTAAGTATAAACAGATGTGAAGAATAGTACAGAAAAAACTTATGAACGTACTTATGAAGAGATGAGAAAAACAAATATTATAGAGTAAACAATTATGTATATGTGTTTGATAGGTACTGGTTGGTGCTATGAGGAAAAAAATATGTTTAAAATTGAGAACTATAAAAAAGATAATATTATTGAGTAATATTGAAAAGATTGAGTTAGGTATCATTCAGCTTTATGAGCCGACAACGAAACTCGTGGATGAAGCCCGAAGAGGGCGCAACAAATACTTAATAAAGTATTAAATATATTTTATTAAGTAAGAACAAAAAGTAAATTTAGTAAATTGTTTATGACCAAATGTTTGTCCTATTTCCTTTTCTTAGTTAGGGTTTTCAATCCAGTTAAGATCTTTTCCGAAAGAGCACAAATAATGTATCATAAATTCAGTCAAGTAAATCAAACCATGAGATGGTAATATTAATAAAGCCAAAGCGCCACTAAGTTTTTTAGTTACTTTAACACACAGATTTCTCATTTGGACATTTTTAATTAAATATTTCTTCGGATCTTTGATGAAATTCTCATTTTCCTTTCTCATGAAATAAGCACATATATTTTCAAGTAAAAGTGTTTGCTTAAGATGGAAATGACTACTAGCTTGTTATGTAACACAATTAAGAGATTCTAATTGTTGGAAGAATAATACTTCTAGCCGCTAGTTAAATTAAGATAAATCTAGCCGCTCGTCGGCGCTACAACCAATAATGGCACGTCTCGCCGGACATCACCATTATTGACCAATGAGAAAGCGTACTGGATAATTTTCGGCCGCTGGACGGCGTGGGCTCGCACTGAGCCCGCCATTTTTCCTAATCCAGACACGGAGTTGTCAGGCACGTGTGGCGTGCCTTGGGAATGCGAACGCCCGCCATTGGATCATAACCCAGACTCAGAGCCATCAGCTGCGTGCTGCGTGCCTTTGGGCACGTAACCGCCCGTAATTTCTTAAGTACTTTATAAACGCCTTGCTACCTTACTGCTGTCAACTACCGGATTTGAATTCACTCTCCTGTATGGTGCTGTTAATAATTGTGCCCTTGAACAACATGTCCGGTCGGAGATTCCTCAGAGAGAGAGATTATTAAGAAACAGATTAGAGTAGGATCGGCCCCTAGATTTGAAACTCCGTACGTAATTACTTGTAAATGTTGTCCTGTAAATAAACCCCTGTCCATAAAGCACGCATCTCATCATTCGAGTAGTTGGTCACCTTTCCCTGGCATAAGGCTGCGGCTGGCCTCCGACTTTGAGATAGGAGATGAGATTCTTTACCAGCTGAGCTAACTACGGTGGAACCTGAGATCAGTCCTGCTTCTGGCCTCGAGGTGAGTTAAACTGCCTTTTTTTCACCAGCACTCTTCTCCCCTTTCTTACCTTGTTACACTGTCGAGTCCATCTTTTCCCCTTTATAACACTGGCGGCCAACTTGGAGGCCCATCCTCTCCCCCTTCCTTACACTGTCTGGTCCTTCTCCCCTTTTCCTCCTTATAAAACTGGTCGCCCTCGCATGGGGGCTTTTCATCCTATTCTTAGCACTGATCTCCAACGCGGGGACCCATTCATTTCCCTATTCCTAGCAAGCTTCAGGTCTTATTTTCTGCGTTAATTAAAAATGTTCAACAAAAAGTATTTAGGATTCTAGTATCGCTTGCTTAACCCTTTGTACTCCGTTGTCGCCACCGAAGCGACATAGAAAACATTCTACCAACTCCCATGGCGCCGCAGTGGCGACATGAACAGTAGGTATACATTTTATTGTTTAAAAAATAAAAGGGTTCTTTTACATGTATACATACACCTGTTCTATTTTTTTGTAAACAGTGCCCACTGACAATAGGTTGTGCTTTTTGCTCTCTTGTTCAATCATAACAATAACTACCCATTCTTTTATTTGAATAATTTTTACTGCGTAATAAATATGGAGGAGAAGTTAGAATTCAGCGGTAGTGAAGGCAGGTTTGTTTCAAAGTGACTTTTCCGAAAAGGGCAAGAAAAGGTGGCAGACGGGAAACCATTGAGTACTGTGACACGTGTCCTAACAAGCCACGTATGCATTTGGGTGACTGCTTTCTAAAATAACATACCTTAAAAAATATAATGATTTGAATATGCATTTTTTTCTTTTATTAACAAACTTGTATGATAATAAATACATGTCTTTATTCACATAAGTATATCTTTTTATTTTACTGCCTTACCAAAAAAATTGTTCTTCTTATTTTTAAAAATATCGTAATTTTTCCTCATATTTTTACAATATTCTGTGATGGTGTTCCTTATAAAAAAATTGGAGTACAAAGGGTTAAATGTTAAGTTACAATAATTAACAACCGCGTTTAGTACCAGCAGACTAGATTTATTATGAAACTGTCGCTAAAAGATAATAATTTTTTTGAAAAGACCTTCGCTTTTAATATTTCAAATGAAGTCCAAGGGTATACTCTAAACTGCACTTTGGTGTATAAAACCAGCTTCAAAATAAACCCATTCGAATTTTTTAACGAAGGGTGAAGGTAGTCAGTACAGAAGGGGGTTGAAACCATTATTAACTGTAAAGTAAATCCATTGAAATAATGTTAATATTAAGTTCAGTAAATATTTTTTTTCTTATTGTGAGAGCTGTTTCGGCGTTCAAAGCCATTTTCGAACTATGTGAAACGCCGAAATAGCTCTCACAACAATAAAAAAAAGTTTAAATACTTGCAGAACTTAAACTTGTGACCGGTCAATGGCTGAGTTGGTATCGCGTCTGGATTCCACCCAGGCGTCGTGAGTTCAATTCCTCGAATAGCTAAGTCCTGCATCATGACACAAGCAAAATCTTATTATCGTAGTGGGAGATTTTGAAATATTGTCAGGTTATTCGTTACCTGGTATTATTGGTCGTACCTTTCATTTTTTTTAAATACATCTATAGGAGAATATAGGTATAAATGAAGAACTTCCATAAAATATCTTTTTTTTTGCTTTGATAAAAAGTAGTCAGTTTATGGTTTGACCTATTAATGAAATAAAACAATCACTTTGCTTAAAACCACGAAATTTATTTAATTATTTATTAAGACCGACCGGTTTCGCTTAACACAAGCCACATCGGGGTACAAAATTAAGCTGATTAAAGCAAACCAACTTTTTATACTATTGCAATTTTTTTTTCATATACGAAAGAAATTTTAATATTAGAGTTAAGGAGCAAGTGAGGTTTTTAAACAATAATAATTATTCTAAATTTGCCAGCCGTACTTTGGAAACAAATCATTCTTTGACATCAATAAAAGTTTAAAATTTTTACATACAAATACAACGGGTTTAGAATTAGATAGATTTGAAATTTTAGAAATTAGAAAAAGTTTTAATGGTCAATTAAATATTACTAAAAATGTTTTTTTTTAAAGTAGCTCTCTCTTAAATTTATTTTCATGATAATAACTGTATTATTTAATTATGATAACCATTATTCCTTTATTTTTATGCCTCGTTACTTTTTTAATAAAAATGTCTATTTTTTTAAATTTCTAATATAAGTTTGGAATTCAATGTTTTATAATATTTTTTTATTAACTATTTTGATTAATTGCTTACCTACTTTAATCACTTTTTTGGTTATGTCTATTCTTAGATTATTGTGTTCTATGTTTATCATTTGTCTATACTTGACATTATTATTTTTTAGTATTCTGTATATTCCTGATGAGGAAAGCTTCACTTTTTAAATATGTTGGTATTTATATATTAGAAAAGCGGTGTTTACAAAGCATTTTTAATAATTTATTAATAATGACCCCACAAAGTGAATACCATTTTTTTTAAGAAACAGTAACAATTAATGACCATTAATAATAATAATACTTGGATGAGTTGTATAGCGCCGCTTTTGTGAAAAACCACCTCAAGGACATTATTTTATTTTTACTCACTGGCAACAAACTTTCCATGGACAAAAGATTTTTTTCATAGGGCGGTAAATAACTTTTTAACATTACCAAAACTTGCATAAAACTGGGAATCGTGGTTAATAATAATAATAATAATAATAATTGGATTACTTCTATAGCGCCGTTTTCGTGGGAAAATCACCTCAAGGTCGCTTTTAAGGGCGCTTTAAGTCATTAAGCTTCCCAAAACACGTCTTGATTTTAATCGCACCCATCTTAAAATTTACCTATTGCATACGGGTTATGAAAGACAAACTAACAATCTCTAAAAAATATTCTCTGAAATTACATCTTTCCGAAATGGGGAGAATAATCAAATAACAACATTATGGTATTTTAAATAATCGATTCAATTTCATTTGAACGTAATACCAAATACCATGGAACAGGTAAACTAAACTTATGGCCCTCGGAGCGGTCGGACGCGTCTTAGACGGTCCCGTTTATTATCGGTATTTACGAGGGATATCCAATACATTCCTCCCTTAAAAGTTTGGCTAAATAGTTATAAATGTGTTTAGGCTTAGTGAATGAACTCAAAATATTTTTACAATAACTAGTGTGATTAGTATAACGACTTGTAAGTATTGAGTTTAGTGAATTTACTTTAGTTTTATAATACGTTCATAAGCTAGTGTTGAATGCAGCTCAAGAGGCCGATATCAGTAACATCGAACATTGGCCACATGTTCCTCCACCTTCCCCCCCTCCCGCTGCCGCTGCATAGCTAAGACGACCGTGGACACGTGCAAAATATGCACCTCCTCGACGATGACACACCCGCACCCCGCACCCCGCTGCACCATGCACCCGCTACACCACTAAGCTGTGATCCCACGCCCTGCCCGGGACGGATGGCATGGGACCTATATGACAGATAAGAACAATGACTATGTTACGCATAATAATAATGAGTGTTGGAATAAATAATGTGATGAAACAGTGATAATTTGTGAAGTTAGTCGTTCTGTGACACGCCATATTTATTGATATAAGGAAAAAATCATCTGAGTTATTATGCAACCCCGTCGCAGAACCCCCCCACCGCTCCCCATCGCCCCGGCCAGCCCTCACCGGTACAAGTTTCTACGTCTGGAAGGATGACATGGGACTGAAACCAGTGTTTCCAAAACAATTAACAATTTAAATGCAGTGATAAGACGCCTTATTTTAGTTGGAACTTTGGGCCTTAATGAGTTTTTTTTTGTTGTTTTTATTGTGTTTTTTTTTTGTTTGTTTTGTTATTGACAATTTCAATGTTTTGCATAGTTAAATATTATAATAATAATAATAACTAAGGATTTATATAGCGCAATTATGTTAAGGTATGTTATGTTTATGTTAGATATGTAGTTATATTTAGGAGGAAGGGTATGGCCGCCACAGGTGTCGATGAGGTTCGCTATCCATCACATCGCCAACCCTTCGGTGGCGCAAAGAGGAGGACGGAACGTGAACAATGTCGAATTGGCACGTGGAATATCAGAGGAGGTATGGAAAGAAAGATGAATGAACTATGTGATTCGATGGTAAGCAAAAGTTTGGATGTACTTTGTATAACAGAGAGCATGAAAAAGGGAAGCGGCACGATGCAATATAGCGACACGCTCGTCATCTGGTCTGGTAGGCCAGATGACGAGAGGGCATCTCAGGGTGTTGCAGCGTTACTGTCTCCCAGAATGGTTGAATGTATGCTGCAGTATGAATGCGTAAGTCCAAGAATCATTTGGATCCGATTCAAAATCGGTTTGACACGGGTGTTGTTTGTTGTGTGCTATGCTCCTGTTAATTCTGAAAGCGATGAAGTAAAAGATGATTTTTGGACTAGCGTTAGAGATGTAATGGGACTAAAAAATTTGAACGAAAGGATTATAATGGCAGGGGACTTAAATGGGTGGGTGGGAGTTAGACGGGATGGATTTGAATCGGCTTTAGGTATGTATGGGGATAAAAGAACGAATGACAATGGTAACAGAATACTTGAAGTATGTTTAGAGTGGAACCTATTTGTATCGAATACCTTCTTCGATCATAAAGGTATCCACCAATATATGTGGGAAAGAGGAAATGAGAGGTCAATTATTGATTTTGTGGTAATTGACTCTAGGTTGAGAGCCGTTACCGAAGACACAAGAGTCTTCAGAGGGGCTGAGGTTGAAACCGACCACTTCCTGGTTGTGTCGAGAGTAAACCTCTTCCGCGGCTGGCGCTCTAAAGTGAAAACGGTGTCGACTCCAACAAGAGTCAAAATAGAAAAACTACAAAACGATATTGTGAGAAGTTTGTATGAGAGTTGTGTAGAGAGGAGATTGAATGAGAAGGAAATGAACGGTCTTAGTATAGATGAAACATGGAACCACATAAAAGTGAGTCTCTGTGAATCTGCTAGAGAGGAATGTGGAATAAGTACGCAAGGTAGGAAGAAAGGCGATGCATGGTGGGATGATGAAATTAAAGTACTGGTCTCAGAGAAGAAGAAAGCGTGGTTATGTGTGATAGCGACTGGCAATGCTCCTAGTGAAGAACGGAACAAAGCGAAAGAAGTATACAAGGGATGTAAGAAAAGAGTAAGTGTTGGAGTGAAAGAACGAAAGAAACGTCTGGAAGAGGAAGAAGGAATCAAAATGACAAAACACTTCCAAGAAAATATTAAACTGTTTTGGAAGGAGGTCAAAAAGTCCCGAAATGGTCCAGAAAGCGGATGTATGAAAGTGATAAAATCAAAAGATGGAAAAATGTTAACGAACGAGAAAGAAATAAAAGTGAGATGGATGAAATACTTTGAAGAGGTTTTTGAAAGCAACCCGACTGAAAGTGGTTCCAGTGGCGAATCAGGTATGAATGACGATGGCATGAATGATCCCAAAATCAGCATGGATGAAATAAAAAGAGCGATTAAATGTATGAAGAATGGTAAGGCTGTTGGTTTCGACAATATTGCTGTTGAATACTTTAAAGGAGATAGCCGTATAATTCTCACATGGTTATGCAAGCTTTTTAACCAGTGTTTAGAGGAGGGTTACACGCCATTAGATTGGAGGAGGGCTGTGATCATTCCTCTATACAAAGGTAAAGGGTCACGTATGGAATGTGGAAATCACAGGGCTATTAGCCTGCTAAGTTCAGTTGGAAAGCTGTATGGTAGGATATTGATTGAAAGGGTGCAAACGAAAACAAAAGATAAAATATGGGATGTGCAAGGTGCATTTATGAGCGGAAGGGGGTGTATGGATCAGATTTTCTCATTGCGTATGCTAACAGAGAAGTTTCTGGCAAAAAAACCAGAAACTCTTCTGTGCCTTTGTAGATCTACAAAAAGCGTACGACCGAGTTGATAGGAAAAAATTATGGAAGGTATTGTCCAAGTATGAAGTGAATACGAAACTCATACAGGCAATCGCGTCTCTGTACGAGGAAAGCGTTGCATGTGTTAGGGTAAACGGTGATTTTACGGAGTGTTTTGACATCACAAAAGGTGTTAAGCAAGGCTGCGTAATGTCACCGTGGTTATTTAATCTATACATGGATAATTGTATGCAAGAATTGAAAAAGGTGGGCTTGGGCGCGGAAATGAGTAATCTGAATGTATGTTGCCTGTTGTATGCGGATGATGCGGTGCTGATTGCTAACAGTGTGGAAGATCTACAGTCCCTCGTATCTAGGATGAATGAAGTATGCATGAAGAACGAGCTAATGATGAATGTAAGTAAGTCTAAAGTCATGGTGTTTGAAAGAGAGATTGCGAAAACAGTGTGCAATATAGTTATGAATGACGAATACTTGGAGCAGGTCGATGAGTTTGTTTATTTGGGAAGTATGTTTACGAGAGATGGAAAGACTGATAGGGATATTGAAAGAAGGGTGAATGCAGGAAACTCCATTAATGGAGGACTGAACGCGGTTGGCGCTAACAAAAAGTTGTCCAAAGAAGCGAAGCTAGCAGTCCACAATGGAGTGCTGATACCAACCCTGATGTATGGCAGTGAGGCATGGAATTGGCAGAAGAAGGATGAAAGTAAACTGAATGCCGTAGAAATGAGATCTCTGAGACGAATGTGTGGTAAAACCATGTATGATCGTGAGAAAAATATTGAAATTCGTAAAGAATGCAATGCTGATGTAAGCGTAATGAGTAAGATTAAGAAAGGGACGCTTAGATGATTTGGGCATGTGGAGCGAATGAACGAAGAAAGGAGTGTAAGAAGAATGTATGACGCGAATGTGAATGGAAGAAGAAGCCGAGGACGTCCGAGGAAGACATGGCATGATCAAGTGAATCAAATACTTGAGTCGGGCTATGTCAGAAGTCGGAATAATAGAAGAGAATCTATGAGACGATTTATGAATGTGAATGAAGCAAGAGGTGTATGCCAAGATCGAGTTGTTTGGCGGTCCGTCCTCTCTGCCTACCCCTGCGGGGAAACGGCGTGATGGTTAGTTAGTTAGTTAGTTAGGTAAATACGTTCATACATTGTGATATCAACCTACAAATCACTACCATCTAGCGGCGGGGGTTGCACAGGTTAGTTTTCTTCCGTACATTTTTTTTAAATATATTTATTCTGGGTTTTTACAGATTTTAGGTTAAAAATTGAAAATAATCAGTAAAGGATACACAAAACATTAAATTACAAAAACTCATTCGATGATACACAATGCAATAGAAACGAGAGACACAAAGAGAGATACAAATCATAAATAAAATAATTATGCAATCATTGTTACATATTTTTAACTAATAGCGGGACATTTTTTTTGAAATCGAACAGATTATCGGTAAAAATGTCTAGGCAATATTATGTCTGAAGTGTTCAGGTGGAGTGTGCTATGGCGGCTCAAACAATAGCAACTTGGTACATTCATTTCAATACTGCTAAGACATAATGTAGTATCTCGATGACCGTCAATCATTTTTAATAAACATATTAAATCAATTATTTGCCTTCTAATTTTAAGTGAATTAACGTAAGACGTACGTCGTATGATTTAAATGGTCACGTAAAATGACAATTCCAACTCCATATTCCAGTTCACTTCTAATTAAGGCGCTTAAGGGGTTAGAATTGATGGAAGGCTTACACATTCTGATAATAAATCATTTTGAATAATTTACACTTGATGTGGTTAATGTATACGTCGAATAAGAATTTCGAATGGAGAGTGATTCCTGGATTTCTTATGGACGATACTTTTTTAAGAGTACTAATATTAATAATGTAGGAAAAGTTATTTATATTAATTCTATTTCGAGTAAAGTAAAAAGTGTAACATTTCTCAACATTTAAGTGCATATCATTTACAATACATAATTGATGGAGTGAATCGATATCATTTTGAAGCGGATGATGATCAGAAATAGACCTAATTTTACGAAAAAATCATAAACACAGTTTAATTTTGAGCCAAAGTCATTTACGAATATTAAAAAAGGAAGGAGGCAAGATTAGAAACATTTTGTTCCCTGATTTGACTTTGATGTCTGTTATGGGCAATATATTCTTTATTTTACGTAAATAAATTACAAGGATCGAAAATCCATAAAATAAATATTAGGTAACCTACACATCATATTACTATAATTATTACAGGTATTTGTAATATTATAAGTATGTATGTTAGTTGTAAGAATCTAGTTTTAAGCCACAGTTTTACGTCATTTTGCAGTATCGTGTATGCAATAACCACTTGGTCATAAATACGAGTATATGTGTTAGGTTAATATTCTAGTTATACCTACTTTAGTCTAAATTGTAAGTCACTATTTTTATTTTTTTTTATCAATAATTACGTTCAATTAAGTTAAATACCAGGATATTTCGTTTTTGTTTTTTTAAATTTCGTTTGCATGGGTAAAATAATTTTCAAAGGCCGTCAAAACGCTCCAAATCTATGGCCGGTCGGTTTAGATCAGTTTTGAGGTTAGAATGTCAAATTTTAAATCAATGATTACCTTTACCGTACGTAATTGTATATTCTATTCATGTCAAACCATAACCAAACACAAGAAATAAAATTATGTACCTTTTCAGAAACTTTAACCCAAAGAATAATAATAGTATTGACCATTAACATTATCATAATATCCGTATTGATAATTGATTTGATCAAGAATACTGTAATTTCTTTCATGAATAATAGTTTTTTTTTATTGAACAACAATTATATAGCTTAAAGTCACACAAAATAAGTTAAAATTTTCCCAAAATTAAAAAAAAAAAGTATTTAAACACAAAACAAAATATTTTGGTAAGAAATTTAAACTCCGCCGGCATTTTTATTTATGTATTAAAATATGAATAAATTCAACAATCTAATAATAAAGAAATGAGTCATTATTAAAAAGAAGCATTCCTGAAAAAGATTTTCCAAATTCGTTTTGGAAATTGAAGGCCAATTAGGTGGCAAACATTGTGTTTGGTCTAGTGGTGCTAGCATCTTCAACTCAATCCAACATTTCGGACAGCCTTGCAGTAGCACTCGTTAGACTGGTCGGTACGATTAGGTTATAGAAAATATAATTCTTATATAATTCTATAAGTTAGACAAGGTGTCTAACTTCCGAAGAGAATTTTCACTGAAATTTTTTCACAAATTTTTTTCCTCATAGCACCTATCAAACACATATACGAAATTGTTAAATCTATAAAAACCTTATTTTTCTTTTATATTCATAAGTACTTAAGTATTATGTTATACTCAAATGATCTGGTATAAGTAAACGATTACTCTATGCTTTTTTTCTTATCTCTTTGAACTTAACGATTATTCTATGTTCATTATTATACTATACTCAAATTATCTGATATACACGATTGTTTGTTTCTGTACTATTCCTCACATCCTCTTTACTTAATTATTATACTTATTTCTAGATATATTATGTTACCATACTGTCAATACTACCTTTTCCCTTCTATTTTTGTATAATGGCACTTAAGGCCATCCACCGGCTAAAATTTTAATGAAATCACGCACTCCTTATGCAGGTGGCGACAAGGTTGAAAATCCCGCTGTACATCGGCCGAATGTTTCGATTTCGGCAAAAAAAAACATCACCAAAATGCATGTTTTATTCAATTCTGTAAAGCTCAGACCTAATTATTAAAATGTTTTACGGTCATATTCTAAAAAACATCATTTACCACAGTGAGCAATACGAAAATATGGGAAAAGGTGTTCATAAGTAGGAGATATTGCGCTTTAAACATTTTTTTAATGTCTCATAATTTATTTTTTTCTAAGCTTATAAAAAGACATACCAAAAAAGTGCACCATTAAATGAAAGGCCAAGGTGTGTTCTACTTGCAGTATTTAATCCAATTATCTATGATATTTCTAGGCCAACAAATTCTCAAACCGAAAACACACGATTTTGCATTACTTCCCATTGCATCGCCTTAATATGAACTAAACTTATCAATTTGAGTGTCCTAAAATGGGATTTGTTCCTAGTTGGGCAGTCTAAGTTTTCTTACATTTTGTTGTTAAATAATGTATATTTCAAAATAAATATTATTATTATTATTTTTATGATTATATAGTAAACTTGGGTTAAATTAATATCGATTGAAAAAATATGATAGTATAGCCTTCTTGTACTTACCTTCCGTGCAGTTAAATAGATCCCCCACATCTGCGTATCTATTACTAACTTCCTGTAATCTAGGTATAATCGAGTGTTTGTAATGCTCAGTCCTGGTGTTGTTATATTTAAACAAGATTAGTTCCTAGTTGGCAGTCAAAGCTTTCTTACATTTTATTGTTAAATAATATGTGTTCATAAATAAATAAATAAAAATTAAATAAAGTCTAGAAAACCATTTAAAACTGAATTAAAATTAGCTTTTAAATGCCACTCACGTAGATTGAACGAAGCATTGCGAAATAAACAAGGATCGGTTTAACAAGTTTAAGACATCGCAGGCTGTAAAAGAATTCAGATTTATGGGAAAAACTATCAATATGATAAAAACATACAAACAAAGGTCAAAATTTGCACAATAGAATAAACAGAAAATGTCAAAGTAACGAATATAAGTCCTGTGCTATCTCTGAAATAAGGGTTGAACCTTAATAACTATGTATTGGGAAAATTATATGATTTAAGTTATACTTATTGATGTATCAGTAATACCGTATCACAGTAATACCGTATCACATCCCTAACATCTTAACAGGCCATAAATTGTGAGAATCTTAAATCAGAAGACCTATGGACTAGAACGGAAAAACTAACCAAACACGGTTCAGAGGTCGGGGGTTCTGTATTATGTATACTCGTATTATAAGGAGTATTTTATATGAATACCGCACAAGAGTCCCAACTGCTCCTAACCGCCTGGAGCCAGTGAGACTATGGCATTCCCAATTGCGGAATGTTGTGAGGCTGAAGGTATTGGCGAGGGGAACGAGAAGGGGAAGAGGAAGGTGGGGAAATATCTGGCTATTCAGATCTGGTCACCAAACACAGCTAAAAGCCATTTCAAGCAACGTTTCAATTCTTAATGGTGGTCTTTCACCAGGACGATACTGAGAGTATCTTCCACTCTGGAACGTGTGCTAATATACTATCTAAAATCCAGAAGAAACCATATCGTGACCGTTAAACTCTGTTCGGTCACAACATCACATCTATATTCTTCCTTCCCGTGTCCATAATCCATAACTTAATACTTCTTTACCATACAATGAAATTTAATGAACAATGCTCTCATATAGTGTCATTAGACAAGGAAAATAGGCAAGTTGAGGACAAAACAAACATAATTTGCGTAGAGAAACCCGGATAGCACGAGCCTCTCCAAAAATAATATCTTAAAATACACCTTGTCAGGTATGACACTTGAAACTGTGACACCATATCAGTTAATAATAGGCTTGAACCGGGGAGAGTGGGGTGATCGTGATTCATGGCCCTATGGGGAGAGTCGGCTAGAGCCGCAATAGAGCTGGGCTAGGCCAGGGATAGATCCAGAAGCTTTTAACTTAAAAGCTCTGTGGAACAACACTGGAGTAGGAGGGCAAATATTTGCCGGAAGCTCTCATATTTTGGGACCACTGAAGACGGCGCAGTTCAAATGTACATTACATTAAAATGGTTTGCTTTTATAAGTGAAAGTTGTGCTCTTAGTTCTATGTATACGCCTGGATGTTAACACACATAAATATTTCGTAAATTAATTAGTGTTTTCTTTGTAAGTGATATTTTTCATAACAGCAACTTTATGTTTTAATTTCATATTGAAATAGCTACTGCTTTACTGCGGGTTGAGTTGACAGTACGAATGTGGTGCTTAAACAAATGCCGGTGATTAATTTACTCATTTCTCAGTGGTGAAACGTTAATTTACTAATTCCCACTAATGGGTGTGATCGCTCATTAACGATTAAATTCTCACTTTCAATTTAATTCACTTTCACTCTTTTACTTCTATCATTTTGTTGTTTATAATTAATCTTTGTTTTTTATTTATCTACCATACACACGAAATTTTGTCTGTAAGATAGATAAAACACGATATAATAAATTACCCAACGATACTAAAAATGCACGCCAATATGAAAGGTCTCAAAGTAAGATGCTTTAACTCTATTATTTGAAAGAATACCTTAAGGATTAATGCTGTGATGTGTCTCTGTAATAAGTATAACTATATAATGTACCAGTGATGTGTTTCTTTATAAAAAGTGACTCTGAATACTTATATTATAATGTATCAGTGATATGTCTTTATTACAAATGCAAATAATTTGTTGAAAATGTTGTTAACGTACTGCGAATGTTAATCATGTCTTTTAAATGTTAAGTATGTTTGTTTCTAAAAACTGTACTGCTGGTTCTGCATGTGATCCCACAATGAGTTTTTTTTACTCTTGGGAATACAATGAATAATGTATAAGGTACTTTTAAATAAAAATATAATTAAAATAATTGTTTCACGTTATCACATTTTTCATCAATTTTTCCCTACATAAATGTAAATACATGTCAGTCAACATGATCTGACGAAAGTAGAAAGTACTGGATCTTTCCTATTTTTATAAAACATGTACTTTAATATCCCATTTTATCTCTACTGTGAATAATCCATACTTCACTGCCCCAACTTCTTCAGTCTTTTTATAGCTCAAATGTCGAGGCCTTCGCCTCCTATGAAGCAAGCAAGCCGCTTGCTTTCCCAGATCGACCAAAACGGTAGGAACCCGCGAACCCAAACGCCCACCGCCCGAGCGCAGTTGAGTGTCCTCCGCCTCCTGCCCTCCGAAGGCATGGCTCAATCAAGGGGCATACCTACTGCCGTAGGAATCACCACCAGACAGCAGTCGAGCGCCTTTGGCCTCCTGTTGACCCTCCTCTTGAACCGTTTAGAACCGGTCGTCAAGCGGAAACCGAGCCGCGTGTCCGCCCAACCCCAAATCCTCCCCCTACTCGCAGCACCATCTGCTCTCCGAGGCTTTCAACATCGACATCGAGACGACTGTTAATCTCCCCACTGGACCGTGTGCAGATTACCCGTAGAAATATTTTTCGTGTAATTAAGTGAATCTCACAATATCTACTATTTAAGAATGTGATTTATATTGTGAATTAATAAAAAAACTTAACACCCAAGTAAGTTTCCGGTTTTCTACTGAACCCCAATGACTCCATCATATTGTACCAAGTATTTTTAAATACGCATCCAATATTTGGTCTCCTAATTATCTCCTAGATTCACAATTACAGAATTGAATTCATACAAATAAAATTAAACCATGTGATCGCATATCGTAAAGATTTATCTGATCAATTTGCAAAGTATAATGGTCGAATTTCGCACTATAAACTACAATCTCCAAACTTAGATGTATTCCTTTCGTACAAAATTATACATACATCAATTAATACACCAAACATTTTATCACAAGTCAACTAATACACCAGCAAGAAAATCAACAAGGAGGATAAAAAACTTTTTTTTATTAAAGCCTATCACACAAATACGGGATATTTGTCTCTTTTACCGCGGATATTAAGAAATTACAATACTATACGCTGCTCTAATAATGAAAGCGATATTTTAATGACACAATTAATCAATTTAAAAAAAAGTTTTATCATTAATATCAAACTGATAATGTGATGATGCCCTTTATTAAGTAACACAACAGTGTACCACCAGCACAGGTGACAATAAGGAGTTAGTTTATACACCTACTTTATAATATGTTTTCAACCCTTCACTTCTTTTTCATTATTATTATAATTTTTGAGAGATAATGTTTGTTGTTGTTTATTGTACTTATTGGTTATTATTGCTATGTAAACATTCATGTATGTAAGTTTTGGACTATTGCCTGTTTTTTGTACTGAAATAAAATAAAATAACATGTTTTTATTGTTATTATTCAATTTTGAAGGTAAGGAAACAGGAAAAGGTTTTATTTTCAGGTACATTTTTTTTAAATTTTTGTTTTTTTCAACTTTTGTACATATTTTGTATATTTTAATAAGTATTGTATGTATATTTTGTACAGAATGTGTGGGACTGCGCTAACCTCCCCACACACCGGAATAGACATTTATTATTATTTTTAAAGACATTTATATTGTTAGAGAGAGAGAAAACAAACCCATCGAATCATTCCACAGCTGTACCGGGAGAGAAAATACGTTAAAGATCCGACAAAACGATTTGAATATTGACACATTTCAAAAAAAAGGAACGCTTTCAAAAATCTTGTGTGAAAATTCCTGACCAAATCAGAGGGTAAATTATGGTCGATTACATTTTAAGTGCACCCCGCGATCTGAAGTTTACGGTTCGGTCTCTCTGCGGCAGTTTACAAATAAGTTGGTCCGACGCGTGGGACCCGAATATCGAATCTTTGAATTAACCCAAATCGGCAATCAAATATGCGCATCGGTGTTGAATAATTCAATGTCGGAGCTTTGGCGGAGGATTTCTGTATCTGCCGGCCATTTCGCCTGCTTTACGGCAGATTCAAATTTCCAACCATTTAGTCAAAAGTTGTATTATTTGCAGGCAAATTTATTCCGAATATTCCAAACACAATGCGATGTCAAAACAACGTTCCTAAAAAAAGATGACCTTAAAATTTGAACAACAATATTAATTTGAATCTTTTGTTATCGAGATTATAACGGCAGAGGGAAGAGGCGCAGATCGAACGCATCATGGAATAGTGAATAAAAACAATTTTTCTCGTACATTTTTTTACAATTCGTTCTCAATATTTGTTTCACTTACTAGAAGATGTGTATTCGGCCTTCCTATTACTATCTCTAAGCAAAAAAAAAATTTCATCCCAAACATTTATTTTTACCAAATATATCAAAATAATGAAGTTCTTAAGTAGGTACCTATTTGTTTTGTCGATTTTGAAAATATTCTACCCAAAAAACCATTTTTTTTAATACGTAATCTGTGTCTATCCAGAGTGGTATATAAGAATAATAATAATAATTGGATGATTTGTACAGCGCCGTTTTTGTGAAAAATCACCTTAAGGGCGCTGTACAAATATTTCTTAACTAATTATATACAAACAGATACAGAAAAAACATACTTACCTGGCAGGTCGCTTCAGATGAACACAGTTTTATTAGAAAATTTATTTATAGAGATGATAGTTTTACATGGTTATTTGTTGCTCCTTTTCTATTGGTGTTACATTTATAAGAAAATTGGTGGCACAAGAAGAGTTGGTATTTATTGAGATACTTATAATTTTTAGGACTGGAAAGTATTCATAAGATGAATTTTCGGACTCAAAAATATCTATAAAATTACCTTAAAAAGCGTAAGAAGCTTTTAATAAATATTAACTTTTTATTTTTTATTTTACACTTTTGTTATTTACAGTGTTGCGGGCTATGGACGCATTTGCGCACCGATGCGTGAATTTTTTTTATTTAATTTTATTTTATTTATTTAATGACTTTAGGTAACTACTAAGCGCCTAGCCTAGATAAGCAATTTACTGGTGAATTTCTTCAATTTATGGATACGATTGTCTGAAAAGATCTGTTTTAAGTTTTTAGTTTTGTTCTGACTAATGAGTAATGTTCTGACTAAATATCTATGGGCTAACCTAAAAACATATTTTCATTCTAATTTTAAAACGTTATAGCAATAGTTTTACATATTAGATTTAATTCAAACTAATTTATAAACCTTCCCGATACTAATAAGAACAAACTGTGCTATTTTTAGTGACACCTATCCAGTAATTTTAGAAAAAATCGAGGACAGATAGAGATACATTATTTTTTTTATATATAGAGAAGATTTATTTATTCATGCTCCATGTCATACACGATATTCCATATTATATATGGAATTCAAAATAACGATACGATATGAAACATCGAATGCACATAGAAAACGAAACAAAATAATTAGTAGTAAGTAGCAACAAATATCAACAACTGTCAAGAATGGCATTCAATTATAATAACGTTATTTTAATAAATTTATAGATTTTCACTACCGTAGTTTAATAATAATAACATAGCATGCATATAGCACCGTTTTTCTGATATTTCACTTCAAGTGCATTTTACTATACTAAACTTAAAAAGAAAGGTTTACAAATTAATTTAAACCACCTACTTCAGCGACCGACCATACTGACTGATGCCATAAGTCAAGTATGCTCGGAGTGACGTTATCTCCATTGGAAAACTACTGTAAGGTGGCCTCCCCAAGTTAGCGCCAGAGTAAGGGCACAAACGGGGGCGCCAGTGCAAGAGTTTCCACGTGGAGCGCCATTGTAAAGGACCCTCATACCATTCACGTGGGGCGCTAGTGTAACGGACCCTCCCGGGGGAAATCACATAAGAAAAAGGAATTTTATGGTTACCGGGAGATCAACCGTTGAGAAGGCCGACTCTCAGCTCTCCTCGACTAGCTCTTTAGGGTAGAGTAGTGATTCCGTCTCTCTGGATCGTAGATCGGCTTCCGCCTCATATCTGGCCAAGGAAACAAGGGGCTTCTATACCATTCAAATGAAAGAGTCCAGTTTTTAGAACAGGGTTTATTGCGAGAGGGAACACATTATATTTACATCAAAACATACGATTAATTTAACCTTAAAACACACATCCTGCCTATTATATACTGAATCTCTCTCTCTCTCTGGAACTACTAAATCGGGCATTTACGGAGGCAAATAATTGTATCAGCACAGTTAATAGGGGTTAGATACAGCTTACATGGTCAATGGCGTCGAAGTTCACGTCCTCCCATCGTAGATGCGTAATGCTGGGAACACACACACTCACGCGGCTAGCAGTTAATAGGTCGCCTGGAGTTTAACACTGTTTATAGACATTACTAGCTAGATTGTAATATCCAGCGGTGTCGCACAAGGACAAGGACTGTTATGTCTTACCCACGCGCAAGCGGCCATTGCCAAAGGCATGTCGCGCTCTCGTTTACACACATAACCTGACGGTTCCAATGCCAGTCTTGTTTTTGATGCCGGGAGAAAGTGGCCCCCCTGGCGTAACCGGAACCGGTACCATAAATAATCCACGCGTATCCGAGCGTTTAGAATTCATTTAGCATTGAATTCCGTTACGTAACACTACCAAACGCCTTTCCCAAGAGGATTCACAAATCACAATATTCGTGTGCCGGTGCCTAAATATTTACACTATTTTTCTTATGCTGGTCCTACACATCTCGTACATACATTCTTAACATATTAAACAGATTCTTACTTATTCTTAATATTCTCCTACAGTACCCCTTAAGTACATATTCAAGTAATAAAATTACAAAATATTATACAATATGTACAAAGCGATACATAAATAAAACATTTACAATAACAATGCAAAATTGCAACAACATTTCAAGACAGGAGTCAGTTTATGGTCAGCAATAACTGAGTTTACATAAAAAATGTAACGTAAGGAGGAAACCGAAACCAAACAACTACCGGAGGCTTGATAAAATGGCTTTTTATAATAAATTGAATTGAAGTTAAAAATTATGAACAGAAAGATTTTTTTTAATAATTTTGTTTTTAAAGTTTGTCGTTTAAATTCAGTCAATTTTCGAGTATTAGGAAGAGCTGAGGAAAGTTTATTCCAGATGAACGGGCAATTTATGGCTTGATTTGACCTTGAAAGTTCAATTAGACGATTAGTGGCATCTAGATCTGCTGACCTAATTACCAAAACTGTGCAGTCGATTCATCGCGGAAATTGATTCTGCATTAGTCCCTTTGTTATTACAGTGGGGAGGTACATTCTGATGAACCGTTCTACTTGATTTAAAGTCAATCAACTAAAGAAGTTCAGAGGACTCCAAGATATTATGAACAATTTTATAAATAAAAAGTCTTTCTTTTAATGTATCTGAATACCCTCCATTACCTTAGTGAGCGGGCTTAAATATAAGATTACCATCAGTAAGTACCGTTAGCACATTAAACAGAGTTTATAAATATTTGAAATAAAATAAATAAATGCCCTACAGTAGCAATAGGCAGCCCGCTTAGGTAGTGCAGATTATCTCCACATTTATGCACCTCTCACCAGAGTTGACAAAAGAAGAGGGAGAAATGTTCCCTGGCACTGTACAAAAAAAATTACAATACGATATATAAATATCTGATGTTTTCAATGGGAATTCCAACGCTATAGATAATGTTTCTTAAAAATGTATGTTCGATTCGCTCGATAGATTCTTCAAGAATATTGTAAAATACTCGTAGATTCCCAGTGGTTGAGTTAAATTTTAAATGACTTCTGACATGGGTGAGTATAATGTTATTTTTTATTTTTGCAAATCATTTGAATTTCTTAACATGAATCCCTACATTTATATTGCTTTACTGGTTGTTATTAATGTGTGTCAAATGTTATTCTTGTGTATTTTATTAATTTCTCATGAAATATGTGAAAATCAATCATTTTTTTATGAAATCTCATGATTTGACATTGCTCTAGGCGGTAGGGATGGTGTCGCATCATTTGGATTCCTATCATTAATATTCCATTACTTCACCACGCTTCAAACGCGACGCTTAATATTTGATAATTTTGTTATTTAAATGTATGAATAATAGCCGGAACTCTAACTTTATAAACATTCACATACCGTCAAGACCAACCCGACAAACCGATTTTTTTTATTTGCTCGCATCCAGGACCAATTTTAGGATAAATTCTCCAATTCCCCGTATTAACGCACAATTTCACAATATTCATATACTTCACAATACCCTTGCAAAATATCGAACCGAAATTAATGCACCAGTATAAAATATATGGAGAGCATCTGCTGTCCCGATCCTAACTTCCTCTTCCTCCCTCCCTTCCTTCTTATTTTGTTTTTTCTAATAAAACATCTGTACTTTACCACTGGTAGCTCGAGAAACTTTATTGGCTTACCTTTTGTTAAACTTCCTTTGCATATAAATTTGTATTAGAAGCTGTTTGTTTCTTACAAATGAATAAATATATGAGGGACCGAATATCATAGAGAAAGCCGGGGTTAGTAGTTATATCATTACAGGATGCCCGATGATAGCCAGCCATCGATAGGAAAGGGCTCCGGGAGAAGAAACGATAGAGCAATGGCGTTGGAGCCAAAGTGGCTGACGATGGTGATCATATTTATGAGCATTTCCGTTTACCCTTTGCTGGAAAAATTTAGTTTTATACTCATTAAGCCAACAGCGAGGTCATGATATATGAGTGGACGTGTCTGCGGATGGTCGAAGCCCGGGGGAAATCAAATAGCCACGATTTCTCGAGCTTCAAATGTGTACATCCGTTTTTTAAGGAAAATACGTGGAGAGTTCACAAACTTATCGTCGCTATACTCAGGGCCGGTTCTGTGTTCTATGCAGGCGCCACTGAAGCAGTCAGCTCCAGGAGCCATCTTTCCAAGCCTATGATAATATCTAGCAGGCAATATTTTAAACGCATTTTTTTCCTCACAGCACCAACCAGTACCTATCAAACACATACATATTTGTTTACTCTATAATATTTGTTTTTCTCATCTCTTAATTTATTTTTTATTTTTTTTATATGAATACCGCACAAGAGTCCCAACTGCTCCCAACCGTCTGGAGCCAGTGAGACTATGGCATTCCCATTTTGGGAATGTTGTGAGTCTGAAGGTATTGGGGAGGGGAAGGAGAAGGGGAGGAGGAAGGTGGGAAAATAACTGGCTATTCAGATCTGGTCACCAAACACGGCTAAAAGCCATTTCAAGCAACGTTTCAATTCTGAATAGTGGTCTTTCACCAGGGCGATACTGATAGTATCTTCCACTCTGGAACGTGCGCAAATATACCATATATTATTTTTAAATTAATTAATTGTGAAACAGCACAAATTAATTAAATAAAATTTAGTTGCGTACGCCGGGATTTGAACCCGCGACCTTCGGATTCGTAGTCGAGAGCCTTAACCCTCGACCATGGAGGCCTTATAAGTACGTTCATAAGTTTTTTCTATACTATTCTTCAGATCTCTTTATACTTAATTATTATACTATTTTCTAGATATATTACATTACTATACTATGTCAACACTAGCTGCCTTTCCTTCTATTTTAGTATAGTGCCACATAATAAAAAATAAACTTGTCAATTTGACTGTAGTAAGACGGGATTTGTTCCTAGTTGGGCACTCAAAACTTTCTTATATTTTATTGTTTAATAATATGTGTGTTTCAAATAAGGAAATAAAAAAATTAAATAAACACCGCGGCCTCATACAAATAATGTAAATATCATTATTTCCAGTGATCACTACCCAAGCTATGTTAACGCGCCCAGCGCCTGTATATTCATTTTAAAAAGTCCGAAAATTCAATAGCAGGCTTTTATTATTATTATTTTTTTGTTTATTAATTAATTTTTTGATACATACATTCACACAAACAAGGTACAATGGTTATAAACATTTTTTTTTATCATTAAATTATAAATACATAACAACCTACGTGTGATGTATATAAAACAGAAAATCCCACATAGGCATGGGTATACCTGGCAGTTAGTTGGAGTATATTAGTTTATTTGTTTTAATACATGGATGTTGAAGGTAAGTATTCCTCCAACATGTCGTCAAATAGTATAGGTTTCGCCGCTTTTGTATCATAATAAAGAAGCTCGAGTCTGTAAAAAAAACTAGTTATTATATTTGCCATGCTATCAAAATTAATTCTTACTCTGTACACCACAGGATCATCGTAGGCAACTTTCCTGTTACTTTAGGTTTGGCAAGGGGCCAGAAAATTTTGCATGCACCTGACGCTGTTTAGCTCAGCCCGGCCCTGGCCATACTGCAAAAATCTATAATTGATAAATGGCAAATTATACGGGAGAGCAATTATTAAAAATTTTGCTCTTCTTAAAACAACTCCTTTAGGAATTATTATAAGTATTTTTTTTAAATTTATATCAAATTCGTCATTATCAAAATTTGTTTGATCGGTTAAAAACAATGTTTTTTTATTGAATTGGAAAATAACGGTAATAGGCGTGAAAAACAAAATATTTAACTTTACTCAGCTGATATGAATTAGACGTGCAGAATATCATTTAGAACTCAATTGTGCTGAATTATAACGCATTTTTGGATTATTGCAGTTATTCAGTTTTTTTTCAGTATGGCGACATTATATCCGTAAAATTTTCTTGAATTTTGAGGAATTGGGAGGAAATTGACAGTTCTATTGAGATAACATTTCTACATAGAATTTTAAATAATAATATCGACTGTACCGAGCTTCTATTCATAATTAATTTCGACATACGAGTACCTCTGAGACCCGCCATACAGCACAAATCCACACGCGTAGTTACTAAACAAATGCAGCTGCAACATACCTCTGAGACCCGCCATACAGCACTAATCCACACGCGTAGTTACTAAACAAATGCAGCTGCAACATACCTCTGAGACTTGCCATACAGCACTAATCCACACGCGTAGTTACTAAACAAATGCAGCTGCAACATACCTCTGAGACTCGCCATACAGCACTAATCCACACGCGTAGTTACTAAACAAATGCAGCTGCAACATACCTCTGAGACTCGCCATACAGCACTAATCCACACGCGTAGTTACTAAACAAATGCAGCTGCAACATACCTCTGAGACTCGCCATACAGCACTAATCCACACGCGTAGTTACTAAACAAATGCAGCTGCAACATACCTCTGAGACTCGCCATACAGCACTAATCCACACGCGTAGTTACTAAACAAATGCAGCTGCAACATACCTCTGAGACTCGCCATACAGCACTAATCCACACGCGTAGTTACTAAACAAATGCAGCTGCAACATACCTCTGAGACCCGCCATACAGCACTAATCCACACGCCGTAGTTACTAAACAAATGCAGCTGCAAATTAACCGTGCTCTTCATTCATTCACTGCACTTAGGATACCACTGAATGGAGATATTTAATCATTTTAAAGTTTATTTATAGTAAAGCGCACTTGAAGTGAAACAACACAAAACTGCGCTATATAAATGCTTTGTTATTATTATTCAATAATATTAACCTAAACAAATCAAGCAATTATGTTCTTTTCGGATTCACCGGCCACAATTAAAAGGAGCATCTTGGCAATAATCTGAACTGCTCATGGTCATACACTTCTAAATTATGTCGATCACCACTTCCCACAGCTACAAACACATTCACAGAAACACACATCCTTATACACTACACATAGTACACATGTCACCCGGTAAATACATGTACAAATCAGAAAATACAAGGAAACATATCATAGCTATCTATTTTCTAAATTTAATTAAAAAAAACCATCTCACCAAAACACCGTGTTATGTTGGTACCATTGCATTTGGAACTTTTGATGTTGCACATTCTGTTTTTGAATTAGTATGGAGATTTTTATTTTTCGATTTTGTTTTGTATTTTAATATGTGTCTTTTAGTTTTGGCGAAATTTAAATTGAACTTCGGCGACTTATAGTTTTGGTTCAATATAAACAACTATTATTAATTAAAGAAATTGGGGCATTCGTGAGCAAACCGACTATCAATGCGGATATTATAATAATGTTAATTCTCAATACTACTATTATTCTTTGAGTTAAAGATTCCAAAAAGATACATCATTTTATTGTTTATGTTTAGTTATGGTTTACCATGAATAGAATATCAAATGTACGGTTAAGCTCATCCTTGTTTTGACATTTGACATTCTAATCTCAAAACTGATCAAAACCGACCGGCCATAGATTTGGAGTATTTTGGCGGGCTTTGAAAAATTCAAACTTTGAAAATTATTTTAACTATGAAAACTAACTTTAGAAAAAAAAAACGAAATATGCTGGTGTTTAACTTTGAACATCATTATTGATTTTAAAAAAATAAAATAAAAGTTAACATTATTACTATAACTTCATATACCCGATATTTTATCTAATGGATATAATATATTTTTATTTTGTTTTAAATACATTTTACATGGTATTTAAAAAAATTTTAACTAAAGCACACCTGAACTCTAATTAAACCACTTAATTACCTTCTTGCGATCGTCCGTCCGTGAACTTTAATAATATTTTGTTTTTGTTTTTTTTCGATTTTTAGTTAATTGTGTTTAATTTTAATATTAATTTTTTTTTATTCAAATTAAAATGTCAAATTGGGGAAAACAAAAAAAAAATTGTCCTGGAGTTCCTTATTCATCTGAAAGTATAAACAATTTTCATACATTGTCGACCGTTATCGCTAGTACAGTAGGCTGCACATTTTAATGTAGACTCAATAGGCTAAAGACTTATCACTATACTCGTATATGTTATATTGACTAGTGGGATTGCAGGGGTGTCCCCCACACCAGCAATGTCCCCGCAGTTAATGACTTCCATTCGGAGACTGGAATAACAAATGATATTTCCCCATACGGGTTTAACCGTACCAGGGAGCAGTGGTTTGAGACGTGGTTTGTGGTTTCGAAGTGGTTTCACCTCTATGATTTGTGTATTCTATAAAATTTACGTCTGAATTCAAATGGATCCATCATTATATTTGAGGAGAAAATGTTTCTCAGAATGGAGCAAACAGTTTTCACATAGAATTCTTGAAATGTTTGAAGTGGCTAAATACAAATATGTATTCACTACTAGCTGATGTGTACCCGGCTTTCCTCAGGATTTTTTTATAAGGTTATAAATTCTTGCTACCCTTTGTGTACCACAATTAATTTGAGAGCAAAAGTAATGAACTTTGACGACTATTACTATCTCTAAAGAAAGAAACACAAATTCTAAAATTTTATTTCGTTCCGAACATTTATTTTTTCAAAATTTGTCTAATTAATAAAATTCTTAAGTAGGTACCTACTTGTGTTTTTCATTTTGGAAATATTCTACCCAAACAAACCTTCTTCTTTTGAATATGTAATCTGTGGCTAAACAGAGTGATATATCTATGAGCTAACCTAAATAAAACATGGCGCATTTTCATACTAATTTTATAACGTTATAGCAACAGTTTTACATGTTAGATTTCATTGAAACTACTCTCTAAACCTTCCTTGCACTAATAATAATAATAATTGTGCTATTTTCAGCTAAGCCGGTTAAGTAATTTTTCGCGAAATCGAGGACAGACAGACAAACGTTCATTTTATATATACGAGTAGAGGAGAGATAGTGTTACTTATATAATTCTATATGTGCCCTTGATACTTAATTTTCTAAATAACCATTTCACACAAGAGGATAAAGTCGGTAACGATACGGTTCACTTGGAGAAAAACAAACGACAAACCAGAAGACAATTCCAGTGGGCACTCAAAATTAAGGAAGAATCCAAATAGTGATGATAAAAATATTACAATTTCTTCAAAAGAATGGTATTCACTTTGTGGCTTCATTATTAAAAAATGAATTAAAAGTTACTTTGTAATCACCACTTTATTAATATATTCATATCAACATCTTTCGAAAGCGAAGGTTTCCTCATCACTATTCTGTATATTCCTGATAAGGTAAGCATCGCTTTCGAAACATGTTGATATGTATATATTAATAAAGTGATAATTACAAAGTATTTTTAATTCATTTAGTGATAGTATTATTACGCAATACGATAAACAATGTTTTTAAAGGAAAAAACAGTTATTATATTTTTTCAAAAATCACGTACGAGTATGTCACTTATAAAAATCAAATCAAAAATATGTCTTTTTCTGACCGTCTTACGAATGCTTTACAAAATATTTTAAAACTAACTAACTAACTAACCATCACGCCGTTTCCCCGCAGGGGTAGGCAGAGAGGACGGACCGCCAAACAACTCGATCTTGGCATACACCTCTTGCTTCATTCACTTTCATACAACGTCTCATACATTCTCTTCTGTTATTCCGACTTCTGACATGGCCCGACTCAAGTATTTGATTCACTTGATCGTGCCATGTCTTCCTCGGGCGTCCCGGCTTCTTTTTCCATTCACATTCGCGTCATACATTCCTTCTTACACTGCTTCGTTCATTCGCTCCACATGCCCAAACCATCTAAGCGTCCCTTTCTTAATCTTACTCATTACGCTTACATCAGCCTTGCATTCTTTACGAATTTCAATATTTTTCACACGATCATACATGGTTTTACCACTATATTTTAAATTGTTCATTATCTTCAAAAGATGATTTAAAGGTTTTTCTTTAAAACACCTAAAATGAATTAAAAATAATAAAATAATAGAAAAAAGTTTCATTTTTTCGTAAGCATTAACTTTAATGTTTTCTTAAATGCGGATTACAAAACTTTGGTTAGGTTTATTAAAACAAAGTGATTCCATGACAGTTGATCCCCCGACAGATTCCTCCGGCAGTTGATCCCCTAAAGGATTATTTCTGCTGTACGTCCTCATTTCTAAAGTAACTATGAAGAGAGGATATGCGGTCGAATAACAAAGATCGATATACTTGTATCTGCAGGCGGCTTGAGTGGAAATCCGCCATATAAAATATTTGTATTACGAGTCGCCGAAGGAGTATGCAGTGGGGATATACGGCCGGATAACGAAATACAACATGCTTACATATAGCTTAGGGAAAATATGCTATAGGTTCCCACTTGCATATAATATAACTAAATGTCCCTGAAGGGGTAAGTAGAGAGGATATACAGCCGTAGGTATGACAAAAGTCGATATATTTTATTTTGAGTGGAAACCCGCTACATAAAATATTTTTACTAACATTAATGCTAAGTACCAGAAGGAGTATGCAGTGACCAGTGGCGTGCAGTCCACAAAGGCTGAAAAGCTGATCCTACCTTAAGAAAAATGAATCATCAGAAAAAAACATGGAAAAATTAAAGAATGCGACAAATTTCTGATTTAAATATTTTTTTCCATAAATTTAATTTAAAAACACTTCCAAAAGGAACCACAAACACAACATTTAGACAAAAAACTTCTTATATTATGGTACTAAACTCTACAACAAATTCCACCATTCTTTAAAAATCACAAGAATAATAATAAATTTAAAAATCAAATAAAACACTGAATACGTTACATAGGGAGAACTGAAATAGAAAATTTATTAACACCAAATACAAACGAACACCGAAACCACTCAACAGCACTTAAAACACCTCACCTTAAAATTATTTTTTTTCATCAAGCACATCAATGTCACGGGAAATCCCAGTGACGATATCATTATTTGTTATTTTTTCATCAAGCACATCAATGTCACGGGAAATCCTACTGAAGATATCATTATTTGTTATTTTTTCATCAAGCACATCAATTTCACGGGAAATCCCACTGACGATATCATTATTTATTATTTTTTCTTCAAGTACATCAATTTCACGGGAAATCCCACTGACGATATGTTATTTGTTATTTTTTCATCAAGCACATCAATGCCACGGGAAATCCCACTGACCATATCATTATTTGTTATTTTTTCTTCTAGCACATCAATGTCACGGGAAATCCCACTGACGATATCATTATTTGTTATTTTTTCATCAAGCACATCAATGTCACGGGAAATCCTACTGAAGATATCATTATTTGTTATTTTTTCATCAAGCACATCAATTTCACGGGAAATCCCACTGACGATATCATTATTTATTATTTTTTCTTCAAGTACATCAATTTCACGGGAAATCCCACTGACGATATGTTATTTGTTATTTTTTCATCAAGCACATCAATGCCACGGGAAATCCCACTGACCATATCATTATTTGTTATTTTTTCTTCTAGCACATCAATGTCACGGGAAATCCCACTGACGATATCATTATTTGTTATTTTTTCATCAAGCACATCAATGTCACGGGAAATCCCACTGACGATATCATTATTTGTTATTTTTTCATCAAGCACATCAATTTCACGGGAAATCCCACTGACGATATCATTATTTGTTATAAAAAAAATAAGATAATAAAACATAAAATATTCTAGATTTTGAGTTTAGTGGTGCATTTAGATTCGATTTTTATATGCATTGGCATCATGTTAAATATTGTAGGTACAAAATAAGTGAATCTTCGTTGCCCGTATTTATTTCAAATTTTTGGAATCATTATTTTCTCATTTCATTGTGTACATGATCTACTTTTTCTTTATAGTATGGAATTGGACATCAAGTATCGGCATACAATATTAAACCATCTATGCTCATATTTTGTATAGTACATTATTAATACCATTCAAAGATTTATTTGTAAAGTTAGATGACTCAAACCCAAAACCGTGTGAATTCCATTTCTCTCGTCAAAAATGTTACCCGTGACAACAATTGACTGGGGAGAGTTCGCTTTAGCGCGTGAAACAAAGCGGAAATTCTAGCAATTACTCCCGTAGGTGGGGCGGGTCGGGAGCTGGACTACAACGGGGGAGGGGGAGGGGGTAATAGAGCTTCTCTGACCGTAGCGGCGAGGGAAGCCTGAAAAAGTAATTAATGAAACGATTTTTCAAAACTCTTTAGCCACTGCCGGTTAATGCCTCGTTTGGTGATAATAATTAGTTTTCGAAATTTTACGAACCGTTTTTAAAATACAGGACATACTTAGTATTAATTTACTTACTCAACTGACCACTAAAGAAATAGGGATTTGATCACAGTAAAATCGATCGAATACAGAAATAATTAAGAAATGTATTCGGATTGCGATGAGAAAGGACGGGATTTGTTGTGCATGAGAAACTGATCAGGAAGACACTAATCACGTAACTTGCGAGTGTTATTTAAGATTTTTGAAATTTAATAATAACTATTATTAATAAATGAAATAAAAATTACTTCATGTTCACCGCTTTATTAATATATACATACCAACATGTTTCGAAAGCGATGTGTTTCTCATCAGGAATATACTGAATAATGAAAAATAATAATGTCAAGTATACAAAATTGAAAACAGAACACAATACTGTAAGAATAGACAAATTATAAACGATAAAAAAATTATTAAAGTAGGTAAGTAATTAATCATAATTGTTAATAAAAAAATATTATAAAACGTTGAACGACAAATTTACATTACAAATAAAAAAGAAATTATTTTTATTATTAATGTTAATATAAGAAGGATTAATATAAGAATGCGATGATTAGCAAAAAAAAATATTTTGAAAAACATCCTCGATAACATCCCATTCCTTGATTCCTAAACATCAATCCTTAAAGTATCATGTTATTTCAAATCCATTTTGGAAAAAACATTTTTTTTTTCCTCCGCCCTTTTCAATGACTGATATAACTGTTTTCTGGATATACCCACCAACATCTATCGTAATGAATCTCTTCCCCTATACTCGTGTTCCTATGAAAGCCTTACTTTCTATCCCAAGGTTCACCAGTTTATAGGAATAAGCAAAAAAATATATAAACAATTCAGCTCAATCAAATAATGTAGAATTTAACAAAATTATTGAAAACAATTGGCCAAACTATATAAAATTATTCACAGATGGTTCCAAACTCAGTCAGGATTCCCATTGCTGGGCCAGTGTATATGTTCCACACAGGAAGATGAGTCTCCCACACAAACTTCCCAAAGAATGCTCCATTTTCTCGGCTGAATGCAAAGCTATCATAGAAACACTGCATCTTGTCAAATCGCACAATATTAGAAACGCCCTCATTCTTTCAGATTCGCTTAGCTCAGTACAAAAAATATGTTCATCCCCACTCAATTCTAATAGCGATTGCCTAATCTGCTCTATCAGAGACCTCCTGTATTCCATTTCACTATCACATGCGTCAGTGGTCCTGGCTTGGATTCCAGGACATCTAGGTATTGCTGGAAACGAAATAGCGGATTCCATTGCTAAGGAAGCCACTGTTCACGGTTCGTTAAATGATATTCCTGTTAAAGTTAAAGACTATTTCCGTATTCTAAAAAGTAAATACAAACTCCAATGGTCCTCTGAATGGAAAATAGCTTCTCTAACAAAAGGTCATCAGTACTCATTAATACAACCGTTTATTCCTGTCAATATTTTTACAATACACTTGCATGCCAAAAAAACATGTTTCCTCCATGACTCGAATGAGACTAGGTCGCACTTCTTGTCTTAGTCATCTCGCCAGATTCCACATACTCAGCTCCACTTACATTGTGGGTCGGCGGACACTCTGGACTATAATTTCTTTGAGTGTCCTATCAAAGACCAATTTCCAAATTTTATGCACGAATTGGTAAAACTTAAAATGGAACTCCCCGCCAGTATTCCCCGCCTTCTAAGTCTCAACTCCCCCCAAATTAACAATTTATTAGCAAAATACATTTATAAAAATGGCATTAAAATTTAAGTCATTGGGGATTAAAAGCACATAAATTTACACTGTTTAACTTATTTAACTTATCTGCTTCAATTTTATTTGCCCATTGCCGATATGACATATCTTGTTTAAAAGTAACTAATTTTAATGACAATCTGTACTATTAAAATTTAACTGATGATGGCCAAGATCGCCCTTAATGGGTGAAAGCCAAAAATAACAACAACAAAAAAAAACAAACAAAAAAATGAAAATAAATTCAAATAAATTTAAAAAATAGCTATTTAAAAAATATATATTAATAATTGTATTTAATTGGCTGTTAACACTTTTTCTCTTTTCTAAAATTTTAAATTTGTTTAAACCGGTTGTATTTGGAGGTATAATTTATAAACCTTTATTTATATTTTTTGAAAAAATTATATAACTATTTATTCTCATAAGAAACAATCACTTTGCGGTTTGACACCATATTAAATAAATAAAAAAACACTTTGTCATAAACCACTAATATATTCTATATTTCGCAAACCCATTTCGCTTAGCTGAAGCTTCGCCAGGGCAAATATAATAAGTAAAGAATAATACTTTTTTCTGAACTCGCGAACCACCTAATCGCATCAGAACACTTTTTAATAAAATCACGGGAACTCGCTTCTTGGATAATTAGAATAGGAATTGGATAAGATAATTTGGAAACACTCGAAATTTAAAAATCTCTATATTTAAAATTAGCAGATAACCTACTTAATAATCAAATAAATTTATCCTGTAGCCCGATTTCAAACACGTTTCCTATGAATCTTCCCCAAGTTAATTATTAACTTCCACCTCATATGTCGTTATGGATACCGTTGTTATGTTGCCTCAGTCATCCATTTAATTATTATTATGTAATCAAGTAGCTATTTTCCAATAATAACTATTCTTTCTTGTTTAAATTTTGTAGGCCTATGTCTCTTTAATGACTTAATTATGTTCCCATTACACTGTTGTATTTACTATCTATTATTATTAATATACGTTTACGTTGTCTCCCTATTATACGTAATACTATTCTGTTGTTGTCTCCCTCTAATATTTTGTTATCTTTTCTCTCTCTTTTCTATTCTCTCTATTTCACTATATTGTATTCTGTAACTTTATATAACCTATAACACTGTATTATTCTTTAGTTAGTATATTTTAACGTAACCGGTTGGCGAAAAATAAAATATATTCGTGGTTTATAACAAAGTGTTTGTTTTATTTAATACTAGCTGGGGTACCCGGCTTCGCTTAGGACAATGTTCCACAATGATGTTCTTGTTTCCCAATTCCCTAACATTTCACAACATTCCAGAATGTTCCGGGATGTTCTGGAATGTTGTGGAATGCTCTCGAATACTTTTTTTATAATATATCTTTATTAAAATTAAGATTATCGAAGCTTTTAGATCTTTTCAGAACCTTCTAGACACTCCGCCACTCATTTCTGAAAATTTCTAGAACTTTCTCCTTCCATAATTTCCTAAAGCATTAGCAAACCACCCAGAACGTTTTGGAACCTTCTAGACTTAATGACATACTCCGCCACTCCTTCCAGAACTTTCTACAGCTTCATCGAACCTTCTAGAAATTTCCGGAAGACTGTACTTGAAATTTCTAGATGGCAAAACTTCCAGCCCTTATATCTTCAAAAGCACGCCTTTTAGGTAAAAACGAGAACCCTCATCGTGGAGGGGGGATAGAGATCAACTACACCATATAACTCCCTCGATCGTACGGGGACTGGTTTCTGAGTTTTTGCGGGCCGCACGTTTTTTTGGACTTATAATATATATTGATTACTAAATTTAAAAATCGGTTTCTTTTTAAAAAAAGTTCTGCTAGGTAATTATTATTTCATGTGATAGCTGTTTCACCTTGCGGGGTTTTTTACTGTGGATCCCGCAACGTGGGGACAGAGTATTGGCACAATGCTACCCAATCCATAGCAACCTATTATGCCTCGATACAGAGGACTATCCCATCAAAATCTTGGTTTCAACAATTTCTCGTTTATTCCAGAAAAGAAAATTCCCCACTCATTGGAATGAGAAATGTACATTACTCCGTCCACTCTCACCATTTTAAAATGCAAGTGCTTGACTCCCCAGGAGCGCTAGTTTGGTTATTTTTAAGGAAAATTCGTTATCCTTTTCCCTAGGCTTAATGACTTCTTGATTAAGGATTCCGGAGAGACATAGTAAAAAAATCCTAAAAAGATTGTTAAGAGATTATTTTAAAACATAAATTAAAGGAATAACTTCAAGTGACACTAGGTTTTGAACCAAAACTTTTTTAAAAACAATAACATTATAATTCTAATGCATTTCAATCCTTTTTTTATTTTTAAATTGCATAATTACGCCTTTTAACGAAGAATTACGTTTTGTAAATAGGTACCTACCTCAATAGATAGTAATGACCTGTCTATTCTGTCACTACTTTGAAAAATTGACATTTGTCGCCTGCATTTGTATTTTTATTTATAATTGTAAAGCTTAATAGCTAATAATATTTAAAGTTGATAATAACGTAAATGATAACATTGCAACTTACTTAATATTGACTTTTTGTCTTGATAAAACTACGCAAATGCTGATATTTTTAATGAATGTCATTTGTTGAATGACAACTGACAGCTGTCATTCGAGAGAACCAGAACAGCAGTTAAGCAAGAAGTTTTAAGCCTAAGGAAAATGATAAGGAATCTTCCTTAAAAAGAACGGGAATAGGCCCCCCGTGGTCGAGAAGTGAGAACTTTAGATCACATGTGTTTTGGTTGTCTCTCTCTAAACTTAATTCTAAATCAATCTGCCATATAAGTATTAATTTTTCCCAATTAAATCAATGTAACATATTAATTTACCTCGGTCTACTTGGTAACAGAATATTGCGCTTCACTGTGGGCGCTAGAAGTGAACACACATCAACGTGCAACTAAATAATGCTGTACGCACGGTGAGTGGAACATTTCCCTCCACCCTATTACTATTGGCTCCATGTCCTCTCGAATATCACACCTCCCACTGTAAGACGAAAGACAACAACCCCAGGGGAATTCAAAAAGCCCGTGAATATTAACATTCCACTTCAAGGTGACCTTGCAAACCTCCGGCCAGCCGCCTGAAGTCTAGGCAAACCTTATTGGAATGAAGGTGAAGGACTGCTTCTATCACGATACTTCCCTGAGGAGCCGTGGCGATCTCAGTGGTAGACGTCGGATCGGAAAAACAAGCACCTCGCTGTAGACCCTATTATTAATTTTTCATGGTTCTCTCTCCCTCGGAAGACTTCATTAAGCCGCATCCGGTGCAGTCGCAGCCGCTGTGCGTATATGATCCAAAAATGGGGCTTAACGAATTCTGAACTTTGCGAATGTGGACACATTCAAACAACCGAACACATCGTAGAAGATTGTCTCCTTCATCAAATTCCCTTGGGACAATTCAGCATGGGACATCTATGCTGAACCAAGTGATTCCCGATGCCGTCGACTGACTGAATAATCTCTGCATCCCACTATGACCTCCACCAACTCTCCTCCACTATACGAAGAAAAAGAATTTACCTTCCCAAATTCCATAATTTGAAATGATGGCTTAGAACAGCCTCGAAGGGTGAAAACCAAAACAAAACAAACTAAAAAAAAAAACAAAAAAAAAAAAAAAACAGAAAACAAAAATTTAAAAAAAAAACGGAGGTACTAGGAAATATTTTATCAGATCCGTTTCTTTCCTAGGCTGAAAAATCGAGTTCCTTTATTTACACGATGAAAACGGTGAAACCCTTTTTCTAATTATTTTCCTCATTTGTAAAGACCGACCTTCGGGTAATATTTCATGAAAAGGAACCCGTATAAATTACCCATACAATACTATAAATATTTCATCTAAAATTAGGATTCTTAAAAGAATTGTTTTTTCTTCATCAGATGCCTACGTTGAATTTTGTTAAAGGATCAGCTTTAGGTCGAGTGAGATTTTAAATAAATTGGAGTAGAAAAAACAATAATGAGCTTACTTGCAAACACATAGTCTAATTCAGTTACCGCTTCGCCCGATTTTCAACAATATTGTTCCTTTTTTTTACTTAGGAAGATTTAAATAATATTTAACGAACAACATAATCGTCCATTCCTGTTTTATAGAAAAAAATAAGATTTTTCAAAGCCCACTAACTTATGATGAAAATGATGTTGCAGGCGAATAATTGTTGACATAGAGAATCAGGACGGTTAACAAGTAATAATATGTGTATAAGTTCATCGTGTTTTCACAGCATTTAGATTGTGTCAACTGACTAGAGTCAGTGGGCCTATTGCATACAGGCTGAAGGCACTGGGGAGATGGAGAAGATAGGGTAGAAAGCAATGTTGCAGACGAATAATTGTTGACATAAATAATCAGGACGGTTAAGAATTGATATCACCGCCTATGACGGGGGTTTGCCCGAGACTCACATTTTAATTAATTCCGACGACTTCGTAACTATAGTAAGTTTTTTTTTCTGAGGTAAAACTGGGAATGCATGTTATTTATATTTTAGATTAATAAAAAATGTGCTTTAACATCAAATTTTTTCACGTAAAACATTAGCGGTAGCGATCAAATTTTATTTTTCTAAAAGATGAATTAGTAACTTCCCGAGACATCAAGCTGAAAACATCTGTTCTTTTAGGAACATATTCATCGGAATTAATTAAAAACAATTATACGCAGATTTTTTTTGTATTTCTTTTTAAATTAACGTAATTATACATACGATTTTTTTTCGCATATTAATTATTTATCCGTGATGTCCGGAAATTATTGGAACAAGAGGAAAATGCTAAATCTAGGAATCATTTTAGAGAAGCTTGAGTCCGAAGTTGAAATTTTATTTGCGGCACGTTCCAGAGTGGTAGATACTCTAAGTATCGCCCCGGTGAAAAAACAACATTCATAATCAAAACGTTTCTTGATTTGGCTTTAGCCATGTTCACAGCATTTAGATTTTGTCAACTGACTAGAGTCAGTGGGCCTATTGCATACAGGCTGAAGGAACTGGGGAGATGGAGAAGATAGGATAGAAAACGATGGGAAAGTACCTGGATATTCAAAGCTGACCACCAAACACGGCTAGAGCAACGTTTTGATTGGGAAGGGTGGTCTTCCAGCAAGGCAATACACGGAGTATCTAGCACTCTGGAACTATGTTTTAATATTAATTAAATATGAATAATTGTCACATGAGATAATAATAATAATGTTGTATTATCTTCTTTTTTATAACAAAATAACAAGTAATGATATCCTCACTGGGATTTCCCGTGCTGAGGATTTCATTTACAAAATATTAAATCACATTATATTAAATTGATGTGTTTGATGCAGAAAAATATCTAAGGTGAGGTGTTTTAAGTTCAGTTTAGTGGTTTATTAGTCTGTATTTGGTGTCAATATATGTTCTATTTCAGATCTCCCTATGTAACGTATTCAGTGTTTTATTTTTTTTTTTAATTTATTATGGCTGTTGTGATTTTTGAAGGAAAGTGGGATTTTGTTGTAGTACCATAGTATAAGAAGTTTTTTTGTCCAAATGTTGTGTTTGTGGTTCCTTGTTGTATGTTTTTTTACTCTGAGATCTAGTGTTTCTAATATTTGTGATTGTTGTCGATGATGCCTTAAAATAAACCTTAAAAACTGCCGTTCGACAATGAGCGAAAAATACAAAGTATGAGCTTTAGATAACAACTTAACGTACTTTCGGTCACTCCCATTAGTCAACGCGCACATTAGTCACACCAATTAAGTATCCTTTTATCACACTGCCTATCTGGTAATTCTCCCATGACGTCAGAGTTCTACAATATAAAAAGTGCATTTTTAGCGTCAAGCTAGTGTACTTACAGATAGAACACTGCGTTGCCTTAAATGGGTAAATATAAATCTTCAAAAAACATTTTCATTTTTAAGTATTTCTAATTATAAAACTGTCTGGTGTTTGGTAGAATTCCATTTTAATTTATTTTTTTAAATTAAAAAAACCTTTGTAACTTCTTTCCACTTGTTTATTTTCGACCGGTTTCACCCTATCACGTTCATTTTCAGACTGGCACAATTAAAACTAAATTTACGATATATATGTAGCATCGATGTCAGAAGTGAGTCCCATTGCTTTCTAATATTGTTTTTATTTATGACTTGAAAATTGTTTTATTGATGCCGGTACTTCTATACAATTATATTCAAAACTACTTTCGGGTAGTTTATTACCTTCTAGAAGACCGATTACAGTGTGTTTGATTAGTGAATCAATGTTTTTTTTAAATTATATAATGTCATTCGTGTCAGCTTTTATTTAAACAGGTTGTTATTACTCGTTATATTTTTTTCCTGTGATTTACGTCTTGTTTGCTAAAATGAATTTTATAGCAGTTTTCGTCCTATAGTTACTTGAACTACGGGTAACCAGGTGCATTTAAATGGGACGATTTGTAAAATATTGTATTACGTTATAAAAGGTACACATCATGGTAATATACTTCTTAGAGTTCGCCTTGGATGTCTGTGACAAAATTCGCAATTACATTTTGCCCTGGTATTTTATTATGCGTTTCCTATTTATATTAATTTTTTAGATACTATCAATGCGTACAAGTAAGGCTACAATATAAAGGATATATTAGAGGAGAGTCAGCCTTTTTCTCTAATTGCCGTCTAATTCTAGTGTTTATTTTTAAAGACATTATGAGGTCCACAAATTCAGATTCTCTAGATATGACAGAGTCTATAGTAGAATGGTCAATAACAGAAAGAAGAGTCTCTGAACGTTTACACAGTGTAAGTACACTTAACAGGCGAGCAAACTCAGTCATCCCGACAAATCCGTTTAGGCTGAGCACTTTCTTTGCTGGTCACTTCTTTGGATTTGTGCCTAAAGGAATACCCAAAATGTGACGAGTGTGCCTAATTTCAGGGGCAATTGAGCTTCATGAGCGTTTAATATTAAGGATGATAAGTTTAAACTCAAAACTTATGGTATGAGTTTGGGGGGTATTTCGAAATAGTGACCGGTATGGCTCATGTTAACGATAGTTAACTATGACATAATATAACGGATACACGAAGAAACATCCAAAAAATCAACCAACTCAAAGGAAGACGTGTCAAAGCATGACCAAATTACATGAATCATGAATCTCAGAACAATTTTTAATCAATAGAACGATCAAGCTTTTTAAAATGGGTTTATAAATTCTTTTTTTTTCATATTCGTAAAAAGCAATTACTTCGCGGCTGCCAAAATTATAATATAAACGCATGTCTTTCGTTTTAAACCACTTCATTTTTATATAATAATCTTGACCGGTTGCCCCTCTCTCATCAGGAATATATTAAAACTAAACTGCGAAATAGAATATTAAGTTGTTTTTTTTCGGAAGAACAAAACGATTCACTGGAAAAATATCTGAAAGAGGATTAACGATAAATTTACTTGATTATTCAATATACTAGAAGGAATATTTTGGGATTTTCAAATTTCCGGTCCTTCTAAAATGTCTAATTTCTTACCATTTTTATTACGGTGAAGAATTTGAACTCCTGTACGTCTATTAAAAATGTATTCAAATTAATCGATCATATGTTTCTAAGTGATCTAAATACATAAGAGATCGTGCGTGTATTGGGAATTAGGCTGGCTTAGTGCTGAACCCATCGTAGATTATGTACCCCCCAAGTATTTTACAGGGGTGACTCGATCAAAGTTTTATCAAATATCAGATATTGTATAGGAGAGAATTGTAATTTTATAAATGTTTGTGGGTTGGGTTACAGTGGAGGGACTGAAGGTTGGGAGTTCAGTTTTTCCAGTATTAAGAGTAAGGAGATTATCTCATAACTAATTATTAATTGATAAACTAAAGTTCTTTAAAATTTAAGACAAGATTTTTGTGCATAGTGCAAAGGGTAACAATTATTATTTTTATAAACAATAATTATTAATCTAAAACACTCATCCAAATTGAAAAAACCTTCCGAGCAAAGATAAATGTCGCCGGCAGGACTCGAACCCGCACCCTTCTAATATCCGGTCAGATGCTCTACCGTTGAGCTACGTCGGCTTATCGCAAACCCGCCAAGTTAATCAATATATACTAGTGTTCCATTCAATAATTACTGTTTTTATTATATTTTATATTATATTTTATATTCATAACTAATTCTTTGAATGTTCCTTTCCAATTTTTATGTCGCGATTTGTGTCGTCTGCAAAAGATATTAGTTTTCCTAGTATACCAACTATTGGTAAAATACAGAGATTATTGGTATTTATGATCAACGAAATTGGTAGAGGGTGACTTACGGCTATATTTTTATTTATTGTTAATATGTTAAATTAGTAGAACTCCATTTGATTTATGTATGATAGCTTTTCCGCCTTCAGGGGAAATAGTCAAACTGTCGACAAAGATATCATGTCTGTTGTTATAAATATCAATGTTTGGAGAAGAATAAACGTTAAAACGTCAATTAAAATACATCGGGAACAAACTAAACTAATCACATATCAAAATTAATTGAAAATATAGTACAGATTCTGCAAAATACAAACAAAATGCTAAAAAATGAAGAAATTTATTATAGTAATTTTAAAAGATATTCTCTTTGCAGCTTTGAACAATTTTGTGTTTTCTACTTATTTAAAAATTCCGGCCCGTTGTGTTTTCCGCTTTGAAATAAGACTTAATATCCCCGAAATCTAAATATAAAGGATTTGAGTGCGGCACATAAAAGTCAGGACATACTCGTACATTCCCTTTGAAGTGAAGAGATTACCCAGTCTTATTAGCTTGTCCTCTCACCTTCCTTCGGTCTCTCAAGTCGGGCTGATCCTGAACTGGGATTGTATTTCAAGGACGTTTTATTGATGTTTACTAGCGTGTCCTGAAGGATGTGGATTTGTTGGGCTTATGTGGCGATAGGAACCAACCAAACACAGGTACTAATGCTACCACGCAATAGAAAGATAATGTATTGGGTTGAAGGTTAAGGTAACACTCTACTTTATTGCGAAAATGTTTTAGTAGATCTAGTTTTTGTCAAGATTGATGAATTCTCTGACTGAAAGGGTTTGAAGTCTTCTTACAATATTTACGCTATCGATTGTTGTCATTGTTTAACCATTACCCACGCTACAAGCGGCGCCTCTAGAAGTAAATGCATAGGTTCATCGAATTTTTAAAATAGCAATTCAAATTTGCAGACAATTATGCAAACAGATTTGAGCCTTGTTCTAATCGACCTTATTTATACGGTAACATCCACGATCTATGTAGATAATATAATGTCACCCTAATCGTTGTAAAAGTATTAATAATATATTCAGAATAGTGAGTAGCTTAAACGTGTTGGTTTTTATTGTATGTGAAACATAGGATCACTTTTTTTTAATACGGTTTCATATTTTTTTTAACCAATGTACAATATTTTACTTCCGACACGTTGGCTCGGGAATTGTGTGGAAACACTCCTACTTCTTGTGATGCTCTCTGACATCGGAGGTTGGCTATCAGCAGAGCAATCTTCTTCAAGAAAATAGGAAGGTTGGAGGAAGCACACTATTGCCGAATACCCCTAAATTCAATGAACACCTGAAATTTTTCGGGAATTTTGTTATTTTACTACGGTATTGGTTGTGATAAGAAATTGAGTAAATTTATAAGCATCTAATATACCGTTTCATATCTGGTAGATCCCAGCAATTTAAAAACGGTACATTTTATGAGCACTTCAATTAAGATTAACCACGGTGTACCTCAAGGCATTACGCTTGGACCCTCACTTTTTATAATTTGCATATATGAGTTACGTTCTTTAACAATGTGCTGCTAAATTAGTGCTTACGCAGATGACACAGTTTTACTGTTCAAAGAAAATTCCTGGAATGAAACCCATTACATAGCGGAAACTGGCATAAAACTAGTCAACCAATCACATGAAGAAAACCTTCTCAAATTAAACGCCACTAAAACGAAATATCTTAGATTCAGTGCCACTAAGGCTGGACAACCGAGTACACCACATATAAAACAGATACATAAATCAAGTTTCAGAAGTCACAACACTCGGTCGCTTTATTACTATGATGCACTTGAATGTGTTCACGTATTAAATATTAAGTTGTATTTATAAATAAATAACCTTGTAATGGTCTTACCAACACCATTTTATTACCCTAAACCCTGGAGAAAATGTTTTTTAATTACATAACTTTCATGCTGGAAAACCGAAGACTTGATGTATTACATAGAAATGAGATAGGTCTACGCCTTAATAATCTTGAAGCCCTTGAAATAAAAAAGTCATTAAAAATCAATAAAACCAATCTACTTAATAAACAAGTAGATTTGTCTAACACCCCCATTTTTAAAATATTTCCATTACCTCCGCCCACCTTCACCCCTCCCTCTGAAGCTCTTCCTTCCTTGCCCCCCACCTAAGTTGATGTTCTGTCTCTCTCTTCTAATTTTCTATTAAATACCATGTATTTCTGTATTATATTTAATATATTGTTTATTCACCTCTGAGGAAGGTTCAGGTTGAATCGAAACCGGTTGGATGAAAAAATAATAAAGTGGAATTAAAACAAAGTTATTTTAATTTTTTTATAATTATGTATTCCCACAAATTGTTTGCTACATGGAAAGATCTAATTAATAATACTTTGGACTTTGAAATTTCATCTTGATTTGAATATTGCAGCTAACCAAAGAGTCTTGTATTAAAGTTAATAATAGTCTACTTAATTCAATCTTCCTAGAAAAAGAGGCTTCAGTGCATTATTTAAAAAGTGGATAATAATTAATAATAAGAAAATTTTTAGAATAACTAAATCCGTGTTTTGGTTTTTCGGACTTCCCTAAATTCACAAAGAGTTTTTTTGTTGTATTGTGATTAATAATAATTTACTTGACTAAGATTTTTTCTTAAAAAGTGGTTTCAGTGAATTATTTAAAATTGTGTAATAAGAAAATATAAAAAAAAAATCAGTTTAAAAATGGTTGGGTTCATAATTTGAAGTTTGAAAATAGTACGTTTCACAAAATCCTATAGTCTAATTACATGGGTTTTTCGATCTAGGATTTAATAGTAGTTTAATTAATTTAAAATTCTCTAAAACAAAAAACTGAAGTGTATATAGGTGATAAATAGTTAACAATAGTGGAAACTTTAAAAATATCTGATTTCGTATCTTGAAGTTTCACATAATTCGGTTTAATAACTAAAGTGGTTTTACGTTTTTTTTAGAATAATTAAGTTCTTTCTTTATGATACCAAGAGTGCTCGGTCTAAGACATTAATTAATGGGTTGTAGGAGTGATTGATTAATCAAAGTAATCAAGAAAAAATGATTAAAGTTTAATTCGGTAATAATGTTTTAAATTAAAATTCGGCAAATTAGATAATAATGACGATTCATATTAATATCTTCAAATTGAACTCAGTTTAGAAGTATTATTAGACATAGCACTTAGAACGGAAAATATTGAAATCAATTTTATTCCAAACAATAACAATTAACATTAAATAATATTCGGTTTGAGGGGTTCGAGGGTTTGAAGGATTTTATAATTTAATGAATTGGTCGATCACGATTTTGAAATTAGGAAGGATTAGATTACTAGGTATATAATTTTACATTAGATTTAAAACATACTAGGCAGGAAAATTCGATAAATCCAGATTTCATAATGACGTGTAGCTCCCGTCTATTGGAAACATTATGTAATCCGTTGAACAGGATTTTGTTTGAAATAAAACTTTCAGCTAATGTAAAGGAGCGGCCTTGGCGAAGAGAGATAACACGTATTTTATCAGTATCTCTAAAATATTATTGGTATATTTATGTCTATTTATAAATATATATATATATATATTTACAAAATGTTTAATATATCTATAAACACGTTGATTATAATTATGTGTATCTCTATAACTAACAACTAAAAACTTAAAATTAACGTTACTAATTATTAACATTCCAAGCGATTTTTATTAATTCAAAAGTCTATACCATTCTAAATAAACCGAGTAAAACATCATCCATATACATTCTATGAATATAGGTCAACCTAGTTCATTTTCATAAATAACTTCTCGGTATAGGCCAGATTAGGTAACCAATTCGTCACACATCTCGAAGGGGGTTCACAGATATTAAAAAAAACAAACGCATATCTCAATGGCCTACTATAAAAACTAGGTCTACATTCCAAGTCTCCTTCATACTTACCGAAATTTATAAGTGTATGTATATTCGACCTCCATCAAAACAACAATATAATCGACTTTCAGTACATTCTAACAAAAATTTTTTTTTTTTTTTTCGAAGAAGAATAATTCTTCTTCTAGAAGGTTTTCACTGATGTCATTATGTATTTTAATTAAAACAAAATAACTTTGTATACATCACATTATTAATATATAATATTACTACATGTTTCGTGAGCGATGCTCACATCTTCAGGTATCAATGTATAAAAAAATAAAAAATAAATAAAAAATAAAAAATAAATTTAAAAAAAAAAATTTAAAAAATTATACTCCTACAACTGTCGACATTAATTGAAGAATAACTATTATCTTTAAGACGAACTACCATTCATTATTGACTACGTACTTGTAGTTGCGTACTAAGCTATTTCTATAGCGCCGTTTTCATGGAAAAATTACCTCAAGGGCGCTCTACATTTCTTCGAACATATTGATGAGTTCAAAAGAACGAACTAAACCAACAATAATAAAAATCTCAAAAATAAGCGAAATCATTCGTCGACGAAAACGTTCATGAGTTATGTTATAAAATTAATCTTATCTTCGATTTACGTATCTCAAGGTTCAGGCCTTTTACGAATTTTGGACCTTTTGGAGTCCAACCCTTTCTCCAAAGAAAACCAATTTAAAGTTAAATTCAAACTACATGAGGTATTCAGGGCCTCATTAAATAAATCTGTCAACCAAACAAAAACCATAATTTATTATGTGTATCGTATTATCGTTTTTTTATGTTTATTCTTATGTAAGATTTCTGGATATTTGGCTGGATTTGGATTAGAGGCTGGAGACGGCGCCAAAATAAGCAAAACTGTATTTTTTAACCATGGAAAATTTGAAACTAATCAATCTAGAATAACACATAGTTTGATGAACAAAGGCGATAATTCTATGATCATTATATTTATGTATACCAAACTTAAAAATGTAACCACGTCGTATTAAATACATCAGGAAAATTGCAATTAATATAGCCCGGAAAATAAGTTTTTTCACGTTAACCTCGCGATGGGTTAAAGTAGAAAATTAACGTAAATTACATACTAGGGTAGTAATAGAGAGCTTAAACGATAAACTAATTTAAAAGTCTAAGATAGCCGTGCTAGGAATATAAATCTGTCAATGGTATGCGAGAGTCTGTCCACGCTGCAAAGAATTTTAGGGTTACCAGAAAATGAGATCTTGTTTTTCCGATAATCTGAAACAAAAAAAGTACACAACGTAGATTCAAGGAAAATCTCGGTTGGGAAATAAGGTTTTTCCTCGAGCAATTTCGTCTACATTGGACACTCCCGGAAAAAAGCATAGGGCTAGAATTCATGCGCTAGCCGAGGAGTAGAAAAACCTCCAATTGAAAGGAAAACTACATAGAGTTTTCCGATCACATTAGCCAAGACAATTTAAGGCAGCAGTAGAGGAGTCACCTGAAGTCGGTGGTGTGAACAGAAGTCTATTGCTAAATTAAATCATAAAGAAACAAGGGCGGACCATCACATACAGTCTCACGAAGAGGAGGTCCATCTCAACCTTAATAAAAGAATTAAAAAATATACTTAGTATTCACCATTTTATAAATATGCATTAAATTATCGCTCTCAAAACATGTAGATATCTATGTATATTTATAAAGTGGTGAATACAAAGTATATTTTTTAAATTAGTTTATTAATAATGACGCCACAAAGTGAATACCAATCGTTTAAATAAAATATAAATAACCTTAAGATTAAATATAACATTGAAAATCTTGCAAAAAAGATTAGAAAATTAATATACATTTTTTATGCTTTAACAAATGTTTAGAATCGAATAAATTTAAGAAAAAACATATGTTAGGCTTTGCAGTTCCATTCCAACCCGCGGTATTATTGGCTGGGGGGGATCAGGCGCTACAATAATTGACCCACTACTAAAGCCACAGAGAGCACTAATCAGAGTTATCACTAGTCTTGTACCCTAGTGCATTGCTCTATAAAGAACTCTATACTCTGAACGTGTGACAAAGTTGCAATAAAAATAATTAAAAATTTACAAAAAAATAAAGAAAATGCTGGTAAAATCGAACACACTTATTAAACCAGAAGTCGTAGTAGAATTATTTCCCACTACTATTAGAATTATTTTATACTACATACTAAAAATAGTATGTAGTATATTTGCGCACGTTCCAGAGTGCAAGATACTCTCAGTATCGCCCTGGTGAAAGACCACCAGACAGAATTGAAACGTTGCTTGAAATGGATTTTAGACGTGTTTGGTGACCAGATCTGAATAGCCAGGTATTTCCCCACCTTCCTCTTTCCCTTCTTCTTCCCCTCCTCAATACCTTCAACCTCACAACATTTCCCAATTGGGAATGCCATAGTCTCACTGGCTCCAGACTGTTGGGAGCAGTTGGGACTCTTGTGCGGTATTCATGTAAAAAAAAATAGTCCTCTTCAGGAGGGGATCCTGTGCTGCGGCGGACTGGGTTTTATTTAAAAACTGATTGTTTTAGGTTCCTATGACATTGTTTTCAAAATGCTGGATAACTCCTCTTCTCTGATTTCTTTGAGCAAGGTTTTAACTTTGGTTTTTTAATCATTGGGATTTTCTGTTTTTTTTTTATTGCTGGTGGAAGTAAATTATGGAGCTTAGTTCCTTTATCTAAAAGCAGATTAAATTTAGCTCTTGTGTTGTGAAAATTGGGTATATGTTTAATTATGGCTTCGAAGGTCGAAACGCGTGCTGTACGATCAGAACTTAAAACACCAATAACATACAGTTTTCTAACTAAAAACATAGATGACAGCTCAGCAGCTAAGCAGTGTTGACTGTTGACTATTGACGTTGGCGATGTTCGCCCGCAGCTTAGTGAGTACGCTCGTTGTAAGGATCTGCCTGTCAAGAGCTATCAAGCCTCACCTAAATACCCCCCCAATCGTCTCCTGTCAGGTTACCTCTCTCCTCTCTCCGACTTTAGGAATTAAGTCTAATCAGAACGTACAAAAACTGGAAGTATTTTGCCTAAGATTTCACTTAATTTAAAACCTTTTAGAAAGAATTGAATAATTTATTCCGTGCTACGCGGAAATAAAACTTTTGTTTTTATTTTACAAAGAAAAACGGATGTATACCACCCATCAGAGATATATTTTCAAGCAAACAAAAAAACTATGGCGAGGAATGCGTTGGATAGAGTTTAGTTTGAAAGTTTTTTTTTGTGATACCGGCCAAAAGTCATAACTGCCCGAAGCCAAGGAAACTATTACATCCCCAATTCGGGAAATGCCATAAGGAAATGGGGGAAAATAAGATTGTGTTCAGATGTAGTTGCTGAAAACAGCCATAGCTATTTCTGAATTATGGTTCTCTACAGGGCGATATTAAGAATTTCGGTCTATATGTTTTTAAATAAATTTAAAAATATACTTAGTATTCAGTACTTAATAAATATACATTAAAAAATGTAGATATCCATGTTTATTTATAAAGTGGTTAATACTAAGTAATTTTTTAAATTAATTTATTAATAATGACTGTGTCGGGCGTGATCACCTATGCCAGAATGTTTAGACGCAGCCATTTTCTTCTTCATATTTGTTATGTATAGATTGATATTATGCCTAATTTGTAAGGGGGTTGGATGGTCTAATAAATATTGTTTCGCTGTTCGAAAACGATTCCGACTCCCGGTGTAAATTCCCGATGCCTTTGTAAATGTGCTGTTCGATTGGCGGGATGTGCCTAGCCAACTTTGTTTGGAATGACTTGAATAAAAACTTCAGCAGTACGGCGGTGGGGGGAAGAGGGGCTTGTCGAATATGCACAGGTCGCGGTGGCCCTGCGCGTGGTATACCGCCTTAAATAGCCTGCGAAAGCCAGTTATAGTTAGTTAGCCTTCGATCGCCCGCTTGACAAGACACCTTCCTTTCCACTGACCGCTCTTACTTCACATCTACTCGTCTTCGTCTCTTCTGACCATCGTTTACCTTGGACTTCCATCGGACTACTGCCTCGCACTGGACCCAGACCAAGCATCGTCACAAAGACAAGGCCCGCAGACTATCAAAAGTTGTAAATAAGGGTTTTGTCGTTAATATCGTTCCTCCTCGCAGAGGAAATGGTAGGTTGTGCTCTCTCCCCTCCCAGCCCTCTCCGCAAATCGGGATCAGCTGCCCCTACGGTTCGTTTGTGTGCCATTACGTCTGGTACAATGACGCCACAAAGAAAAAAACCAATCGTATTAAAAAATTATAAATGTTTTTACTTTGGAGCGGGGTAGAAGTCATTTAAGTTAATTGTACTTATAGAATTGAAAGTTATTTTATTTCCTGCCTATATGAAAAATATGTATTTTTAAAAAGTGGATTTGAACCGGCGACTTATGGACCAAATTGCTAACGGGGCATAGTTGAAACAGGTTAACATATTTAAATACATTGGGGTTGAATTCTCAAGCCATGGCCGGCAAGATGGAGAAATTGACGGTAGATTAGGTGCAGCAAGCAGTGTGCTGCGTCCTCTTTACAACTCAGTGATACTCGCTGGATGACCTCAAATAGACTGAAGCTGAATCCGTCAAAAACTGAGTTTCTCTGGACCGCCACAAACAGACGTCAGCATATCATTGATAACTCCCCAATAAATATTCCAGGAAGTGACATTACTCCGAAGACGTGTGTTAAATTACTCGGTGTCAATCTGGATGCAGATTTTTCCCTTAAAAGTCAAGTAAACAGAACTGTTAGTACAGGGTTCTTTCAATTGAGGCAAATAAAGGCAGTACGGATAAACCTGCCAACAGAGGTAACTAAACTGCTTGTCAATTCGTACGTTGTGTCACGTCTAGATTACTGCAACGGAATATATGCGGGTCTCCCCAAATACCAAATTAACAAATTGCAATCAGTATTCAACGCTGCAGCAAGACTTATCACCGGCGTATCTAAATATTCTCACATTTCAGAGCATCTCCACAGCCCGCAATAACCAAAGTGTAAAATAAAAAATAAAAAGTTAATATTTATTAAAAGCTTCTTACGCTTTTTAAGGTAATTTTATAGATATTTTTGAGTCCTAAAATTCATTTTATGAATACTTTCCAGTCCTAAAAATTATAAGTATCTCAATAAATACCAACTCTTCTTGTGCCACCAATCTTCTAATAAATATAACATCAATAGAAAAGGAGCAACAAATAACCATGTAAAACTATCATCTCTATAAATAAATTTTCTAATAAAACTGTGTTCATCTGAAGCGACCTGCCAGGTAAGTATGTTTTTCTGTATCTGTTTGTATATAATTAGTTAAGAAATATTTGTACAGCGCCCTTGAGGTGAAGGCTGAGCTAAGTATCGAGCCAAAGTTGGCATTATACAAATAAGTATATCGCCCCACGCTTACTTGTGGTCACCAGATCTGGATGTTGAACAAGCGTACATATTCTAGGGTCCAAGCTGCCGAAATGAGATTTTTGAAAGGAGTTGAAGGAGTCACGAGATGGGATCGAATAAGATGCTCGATGATCCGGGAGGAGATTAACGTCGAACCACTATTACTCTTCGTGGAAAAGTCGCAATTAAGGTGGCTTGGGCACGTGCTAAGAATGCCAAAAGGTCGAATTGCACTGGAAATTCTGATTGCTATTCCAGATAGAAGGCGTCCAGTGGAAAGCAACTAAAGATGCTGTGCGAGGAGAGGCTGGATCTACTATGGATGGATGCCGTCAACGTAGCACAGGACAGAGATGCCTGGAAGGGCCCTGTCGATGCGATGAGTCCCCAAGCCGAGTAGGACAAGGGGAAGAAGATGTATATATATGTCTGTTTGTACGTTCTGCAACAGATATACCATTTTAAATTATCCTTAAAAACATTATGCAATCCATAGTTTCGGAGCGGATGCAATGTGCGCATATTTATTTATTTATTTTTCTCTGCGTAATTTTCTCGTAGTATGTATATTTTGCGGGGAGTTGAAACTGGTGCTTGTCAAAAGGCTTTTACTGTTGATACCAAAGTAAGAGTAAGAATACGTTACGTAACAATCCTGAGGACTGTACCTCGAGGGTGTGTTCCCCACTCTGCCCTCTACCCTCTACCCCTAGAGAAATTGCGGCTATCTATAGCACGTACCGGCTAGGACTGTGAAATACACTGAGAATAATAATAAGAAAAATGTTTACATACTTATCTGCCGTCAGAAACATAATAGCACGGACACAAGAAAAAAGATTTCCTATAATTCATGGATTGGTTGTTATATCTGTGGACAAAGGAGTAATAACATCAATTACGCGGCTGACATGTACGCACCATCGATTAATGCAATTAATGCGAGGGTCTTTTAGAGGATAGGAAGGAGTGAACATGAGTCTTGAAGAGACCCATATTGTAGGAGTGAGGAAACACAGAGGCCGGCCGATCATTCCACAGCCGAGCTGTTGAATACAAGAACGAGTCGTAGAAGCGACCCGTTCTCATGTGACAAATTTCAACCGTGTGCAAATTTTGGGAGCGCGTTTGGCGTATTTCCCGACTGTGAACTGGCGCCAAAGAGATCAATGACGCTAGTGCCTCAGAGCAGCTTCATCAAAATACTGGCAGAACAAGGACAGCATTTCCACCTGATGTGAGTGCTCCAGAAATTGCAGTCCGTTTGTTGAGATAGGCGAATCTATCAAACGGACCGCCCGTTTCTGCACAGAGTCAAAGGTTTTTTTCAGATATTTCGGGGCTCCCGACTAGAGGTGACTGCTAAATTCTACAATGGGGCGATTTGTACAGGGTCAGCAGTTGTGCACTATTCAAGTATCTGCGATCTCTGTACAGTACGCTCAGCTTCTGAGAGGCTAACTTTACTCTGGCTTCCATGGAGCCCCCCATACCTGAGCTGGTCACTTAAGGTTACACCAAGCATATCAATGGAGGGCTTGTTGGGAAGATTTCTTACATTAAAGGAGACTACATTGGCATTTCGATTCCTTTTAGACGTAATCAGACATGATTGGGTTTTGAAGAATATTAAATATTGGAAGAGTACGCAAACTCACATAACTTGCTGTACAATTCCAAAAAGTCAGTTATGCCTAACGAGTGTATGCATACACAAAAGGAATCAGTAAATGTCCCGCCAATCTGGCTAGAAAGAAATGTACTGATTGTGGCGTCAGAGGTTAAATACCTGGAATATATCTTTATAGAAGACATGAAATATATGGAAGATATGGAACGACAAAGAAGAGCCATTAATATAGGCGCCGGAATGCTCTCAATGCCGTTTTACCGCTTTAGCGACGATGTCAGGAAACTGCTTTTTAAGACGCACTATACAAATGCGAGCTGTGGGCCCAATACTCAGTAGCGCAATGGGACAAGCTGGGCGTGTGCAACAACAATGCATACAGGCAACTTCTGCAACTTCCAAGGTTCTCCAATTCCTCTACAATGTTTAGTTAAGGGAGAGTCCACTCATTCCCCGCCTTACTTCGCCACCGGCTAGCCAGATTCTGGGGCAAGACACGGAAGTTAATAAACGCCATTATCGTGGCAGTATCCGAGTGGCTCAGTTTTCCACTCAATGGGCGATGGGTGCAGATGATGCGGCTACTACCCTGAAAGACGATCCCTTAATTTAATTTGATTAATTTTATGTTATTATTAACTATTATATTTTTCAAATCTTTTTATCTATGTTCATATTATTATGTTATTCTGTTTTTATTTTACTTTTTTACATACAATATCTCATATAATATGACAGATTGAGATTGCACTATCCACCAAGTCCTGCTGGATTAAGTTTGATAATAGGAAAGTATCTTGCACAGAAAAGGAGAGAAGAGACTATCCAGTAAGAATAGTATTTTATGTATTATGTTATGTTTGTTTTAGTTTTTCTTACAGTACGCAAAGTTTGATAATAGGAAAGTATCTTGCACGGAAAAAGAGAGAAGAGACTATCCAGTAAGAATAGTATTTTATGTATTATGGTATGTTTGTTTGAATTTTTGTTACAATACGCAAAGTTTGATAATAGGAAAGTATCATGCACGGAAAAAGAGAGAAGAGACTATCCAGTAAGAATGGTATTTTATGTATTGGGCTATATTTGGTTTGGTTTTATCATGTTTTGAATAACATAAATACCTTGTTTTTTTAACCAGGTTATGACATATTTTTATCGATTAATTGTAGATATTATATTTACAGTTAGTAGTTGTTTCAGAGTGGTGGACATTCAATTATAAAGTTTGATTGCGTAAAACTTAAATGGTTTTTGCTCGAGAAATAAATCGCCTAAAATGCGCGCACTGTGCAGAAGATCACGCTGTAAACTCAATAAAAAATGCAAAGCCAATGTGAAAGGTCTCGAAGTAAGATTCTTAAACTCTATTATTTGAAAGAATACGTTAAGGATTAATGCTGTGATATGTCCCTGTAATAAGTATAACTATATAATGCACCAGTGATGTGTTTCTTCATCTGTACACTGCACTATAACTCCTGGGAATACAATGCATAATATATTGAATACTTTTATAAAAATATGAAAAAAATTCTACCAATTATTTTTTTATAATTTCCGTAATGCCTCTCTGTGATAGCAAAACTTCCAGAACCTTTGCCGGAGAACCATGAGTGTTTTGCGTACCACTTCGTATTCATTCATATCTCCTCATACTCCAAGTAATTCTTCAACTTTACTGAAGAAACTTCTGGCCCCAGTGGCGCATCCATGACTAACGGCCCCCGAGGGTCAACCTCGAATCCCACGTTTTTATTATTATTCAGTTTTCTTTCTATTTACGGTTTTGATCGTTGCGCGTCAGGGGTCCGGCCCAAGAGACGAGGGACATGCCCCAAGATCATGGGTTAAAGTGCTCAGTTTCTGTGCTACTTTAATCAATTTTTGTTTATGTTTATAATTTATCTATTCTTACATTATTGTGTTCTATTTTTATCATTTGTCTATACTTGACATTATTATTTTTTTAGTATTCTGTATATTCCTGGTGAGGAAAGCTTCACCATCGAATCATGTTGATACGTATGTATTAATAAAGTGATGATTACAAAGTAATTGTTAATTCATTTATAAAATTTATTTATGTTTAAATACAGGTCATGTTAGATTAGGTTTTCGGGCTAGTTTTTATTCTGATTTTTAATGACTTTATATCACTTTTAAAAAGGTGTGACGATTCATACATGTGTCGATTTATCATGGAACCAGTGCAGTGTAGTCTTTGATGAAGACGACTTAACACCACCCTATCTCCTATAGAGAGAGCACCAAATGAAGGTAAATAATAAGTATGAATTTGATACTCGTACTGCAGTGTTTTGTACTAAAATAGACCTACGAGTATGTAAAATTAATAAGTACAAAATCTTCCGATCTAGTGCGAGATTTCCGCTCTCACCAGACGATATTCAATATCATATCAATATCATATCACCAACACATACGAGTACATCGCTAACTCCATTACGCCCACGTTTTCCGTTCCGTTGAAGTTTTCTCAGTTTTTTTTTCTCTCCGGAGATAGGGGATGGGAACAAAGGAAGATTTAAATGTTTTCCCACGCATCCAGTAAGAGGAATAAGATTCTGAAAGGCTGTATGGTGCTGATGGGGGCTGTATGGAATTATACTATGCTGGTGGTGCTGCTTGGTGCTAGTAGATCTGTAAGATTACAGTTATTGAGGGCGTCATATAGGAGTATGAATAAGCCAACCAAAGAATTGTTCGGGTATCGATATAAAATTACACTGCTTTTTTTAATATACATACTCGTAGATTTGCCTACCTTAACAAACGGATTTCAATCTTTGGAGCACAGACGTCAGGTGGTAATGCTGTCCTTATTCTATCGGTATTTTAATGGAAGATGCTCTGAGGAACTAGCATCATTGATCCCTTCGGCACCGGTGCACAGTCGTTAAACACGCTAAACGCGGACCCAACATTTGCACACGGTTCACATTCGTCACACGAGGACGGGTCGCTTCTATGACTCGTTCATGTGTTCAACAGTTCGGCTGTGGAATGATCTGCCGCCCTCTGTGTTTTGTCCCTCCTACAAACTTCTAAAAGACCCTCCACACAGTATCCCCAAACATGATATAGGCATTTATGGAAATTATTTCCCTCGGGGTGTCCTGTGTGGAGTAACTGTATTTTTTTTAAACATGGATTCGTAAGCACAGAATGAATCGTAACTAATACTGTGTTTATCTTATCTACTCTTTGTTCCATTTCATATAATCTATGAAGAACAGAGAGAACAGGCTTTCTATGTGATAGAATATGAATAGAAATGTTAAATCGACTTTATCTTTCGATCTAGACCATAGAATAGATAAGTTGGAACGCAGCATTAGGTATATATTTAGTAGATAAGTGCAATCGTATCGTATTTCTGGAACCAGCACAACTACTGATATAATAACACACATTAAACTTATTTCCACTTTTATTTTATTTCACCGTGACCGGTTTCAGCTTGTTAAAGCCATCTTCAGACTGGTCAATAAAAATGGAAATAAGTTTTATATGTGTGTTATTATATCATTATAATGGAATTCCACCATGTATCATCAGTTTCAAACATAGAAATATTAAGAAGTACAACTACTATTGAGATTATCATATATTATATAATTTTATAATCATAGACATTTCAATAGTTCTCATTAACTAACCAACCATCGCGCCGTTTCCCCGCAGGGCTAGGCAGATAGGACGGAGGGCCAAACAACTCGATCTTGGCATACATTGCTCGCTTCGTCCACATTCATACATCGTCTCATGCATTCTCTTCTATTATACCGACGTCTGACATGGCCCGACTCGAGTATTTGATTCACTTGATCGCTTCATGTTTTCTTCTGGTATCTCTACATGCCCAAACTATCTAAACAATCCTTTCTTAATTTTACTCATTACGGTTACATCAGCCTTGCATTATTTGTGGTTCTCAACATTTTTCATATAATCATAAATGGTTTTATCACACATTCGCCTCAGAGATCTTATTTCTACGGTATTCAATTTACTTTCATCCTTCCTCTGCTAGTAACATGCCTCACTGCCATACATCGGGGTTGGTACCAGAATTCCATTGTGGACTTGCTTCTTTGGACAACTTTTTGTTTGCGCCAACCGTGTTCAGTCCTCCGTTAATGGAGTTTTCTGCATTCACCTTTCTTTCAATATCCCTATCAGTCTTTACATCTCTCGAAAACGTACTTCCCGAATACACAAACTTATTGACTTGCTCTAAGTATTCATCATTCACAACTATATTGCACACCGTTTTCGTATTATCTCTTTCAAACACCATGACTTTAGACTTTCTGAAGCAACCTTCCTGGTAAGTAAAGTACCTTTTCTGCATTTGTTTGCACATAATTAGATAAATAGCCTTAAGTAATATTTCAACAGAACCGTTGAGGTAATTTTTCGCAATAACGACGCTATACAAATCATCTAATTATTTTTATTATGAACACTTTTTTTAAATATTTAAAACTTTCCAAGGAACAAAATTACATGAAACGCCATTTTTTTCGTATTTCTGAAATGTATGCATAAAAATATAATTAGCAGATAAAAATTATTAACTTTTAAAAAATAAGTATAATCGAGTTATGTTGTTTTTATTATGCCCTTAAAATGAACTGTCAAATTCGAAATTGAAATATTAGAACGCATAGAAATAATTTTTTAAAAAATTACTAGCTTGGTGGTGCCATAGAAACGAAAATATTCAGTTCCACTTACATACCAGCAGATGTGTACCCGGCCTTGTACGGTTTTTTTTAATAAAGTTATAAAGTTGTGAATTCTTACTTGTCGTTTGGGTGCCATAATTGATTTGACAGCGAAAGTAATGACTTGTGATGACTATTGGTATTTCTAAACAAAAAAACATTCAATTGAAAATTTTGTTTCATCTCAAACATTTATTTTTTTTTAAAAGTATATGTAAATAATTTAAGTAGGTACCTACTTGTGTTTTCCCTTTTGAAAATATTCTACCAAAAAAAAATTATGCTTTTGAATATGTAAAGTGGCTAACCAGAGTGGTATATCTATGGGCTAACCTCAATACAACACGGTGGATTAAATGTTTTTCATACTAATTTTAAAACGTGATAGCAACAGTTTTACAGATTGGATTTCATTCAAACTAATATCTAAACCTTCCCGGCACTAATAAGAACAAACTGATATTTTCAGAGAAAACTGTCGAACAATTTTCGATAAAATCGAAGACAAACCGACAAACATTAATTTTTATTTATAAAGATTATTAATAAGTAAATATCTGGATAGGTTGTAAAGCGTCATTTTTAGTGCGCTACTTTGTAGTGGGAATCAGCTAAGGGGAACTTCCCTATATGAAAACAAAATATAGCAATATCCTACCGATCTTAGCATAGCGGGAAACCTGAGTTGTAAAAATACATCGTTAACAATAACACTAGAATCGTACGCGAGCACTTTATTTTAAGTGGGACTTCCGGGCCCGAGCCAATAAAGTGATATTACATAATATTCACATTGTCTTGTCATTCGATCGTCCGAGAAAAAGTATAAAATTTGTATCTAACCTTTATTGGTCGCACAATTAGAGTTAACTGACCTACACATGTGACCATAAAGCACAGACTTCCGGCGGTGATGTCCTTGTGAAACATCATAGCCTTTTGTCATAACTATAGCACGAAACTAATACATAACAGGTTTTTTCAAATAATTTATGTTAGGGTTAAAAATTACTTCTAACAAATTAATCAAAAATTACTTTGTAATCACCACTGGTGCTTGCGGTGGTGGTGGTGGTTGCGATTGTATGTAAAAGGATTTGCGACCGACTGTGGCATAGGATTGAGGAACAATAATAGGTGGAAGTGGTAAAAGAAGGAACTCACCGATTTCACCATTCACTGTAGATAATTCATTCGTGTTTCACTGGTATATGTTGAATCGCAAGTTGCGACGGTACAGATGACGAGCGGCGACGGCGGTTTAATTAGAACTGGATGGCGGAAGGTCAAACAAGGGGAATAATGTATACTACTGTGTATTTTTTATATTCCTGATGAAGAAAGCTTCACTTTCGAAACATATTGACATGTATATATTAATAAAGTGGTGATTACAAAGTAATTTTTAATTCATTTATTGACGCTACAAAGTGAATAATAGAAGAAATTATAAAAATTAAATCATTAAAATATAACAAATTATTCAAGAAATACAGCGGTACGAAATTGAGTCTAATGTTTTGAATTATATATATATTCTTTTGAAGTTCTTTTTTTACAATAACTCCAGCAGGTGGCCCTGATAAAAATAATATCCCTCTGGGTCTATGTCATCTTTGGGGATGCTGCTGTGTGGAGGGTCTTTATAAGAAAAGAAAGGAGAGGAAGTTCTGTGAAGGAAAAAGATATAAGACCTGGGTAGGAATCGGGGGGTCAGTGTGTCCAGGAGTAACGGACATATTAATGAATCCCTCCAACTGCGGTGCAAGGCGATGGGTCGAGAGAGTCCGGCTGGAGAGATAATGGGATCTGCCGTCAAGACCTGGACAAATTTCACCCAATGATTCCGGACACCCCCGCTAAGGGACCTATGACAGAAGTGTTGATTATCTAATGAACGCTTCCCAAGGCGGTGCTACCTATACCCGGCTCTCAAATTGCAGTTAAGAGTTCAGTGAAACATCGTTATCGAAATTAAATTTATTTTGAATGTATTCCTCACAAGTAGGGTATTTCGTTGGGCAGAAGGGAGAAGTAGGGGGAAGGAGATGGGATGTAGGAGGAAGGAGATGGGATGAAGTTCCTGGCTTATATGTGGGTTATTCCAACAAAATATTTCTCCGCCTGCATTGCTGGCTGCATTTTGCGGGATTCCATTGCGAATGCAATCATTCTGTCTTCAAAAACAACATATTAAAGTCGAGCTAACAGCAGATAACAGATACTCCCAAGCCAGGATCAAGCGGCTGTGCAGTGTTCTATGCTCAGTTGTTGCCAAGGGTGGGATCGAGAACCTACATTATCTTGTGGAAGGCGACGACTTTTTAATTTGCTGTAAATAGTTCATTAATTGTATTTTTTTTTGTTTAATTCGTCGAACTCCATTTAATTTGTTTAGTAATTTGATGTAAATTAAATTCGATAATGTTTTCAAACAGCGGTTAATCACATCGCAACGACTTTCTTGTATGATTTTATTTACTCCCATCCAATTCTAATTTAGACTGCGCTTAAAATTATTATTTATTACCGGTAAAACCGATTTAGTTAAAAATAATTAAAATTTTCTGTTCTGTGAACTTTTTATATTTATTGTGTATTTTCCCCGTATTTAAATGACAATATTTTCTTAATTGATTTATTTAAATGTATTATTGTTTTGGTAATGTTAACATGCTGAGAAGTGGTGAATAAATAATTTTCCTTACTTTATTAATTAATGTGACATTGGGATCATTCGTTCGTTTATAAATTTCCACTTTTTCAATTAAATTTAATCTAAGACCCTTTATTTCTAAATGTAAGGGCTTAGGCTCGTTGTTTTCAAGCGGGATGTGATTATTCACTAAAAGATGTTCTGCGAATTTTAAAAAAGTATTTTTATTATAACATCGTATATGTTCTTTGAATGTAGTTGAATGGCCTTGAACGCCGAAACAAATGTCACAATAATAACAACTAAAATACTGGCAGAGCTTAATAATAACAATATTAAATTTGATTTACAATAAATTTAAAAAAATAGATAGTTTATATATCAGAGCCTCATTCCGTTCTTTTTAAGTTTGTCGTAACATAATTGTTATCCTTAGGCTTGAAGACTTTTTGCTTAACTGCGGTTCCGGTTATTTTGGATGATAGCTGTCCTTCAGCGAATGATATTCTTTGAAAAGTTTTAACAAATTACTCATTTGTCTCATGATAATACTATAAATCAACCAAACCAACGAAATATCAACATTTGCAAAGTACCATTGCAAACTTTCCGAAATGTCGGGTAAAAATAATTTTAATTTTAATAAACTACACTTATAAAGTATGCGTGATGCATCTATATTTCAGATCTGCTATAGATATATGTAATACTAGCTGATGTGTACCCGGCCTTGCTCGGGTACAATAACTGATTTGACAGCGAAAGTAACTATCTCCAAATAAAGAAACATTTATTAATTGATAAACTAAAGTTTTTAAGACAAGATTTTTTTAGCGCAAAGGGTAACAATTATTTTTATAAACAATAATTATTAGCCTGAAACGGCTGATGTCGGCGACATTTATCTTTTCTCGGAAGGTTTTTTCAATTTGGATGAGTGTTTTAGGCTAATAATTATTGTTTATGAAAATAAAGAAACATTCGTTTGAATATTTTATTTTATTCTAAGCGTTTATTTTTTTTTAAATATGTTTAAATCATCAAATTCATAAGTAGATACATACTCGTGTTTTCCATTTTAAAAATATTCTACCCAAAAAACCTTCTTCTTTTAAATATGCAATCTGTAGCTAACCAGAGTATTAAATCTGTGGGCTATCCTAAATAAAACATGGCGGGTTCAATGTTTTTCATGCTAATTTTAAAACGTTATAGCAACAGTTTTACACATTGGATTAAGAACAAACTTTGCTATTTTCAGCGAAACCGGTCAAGTAATTTTCGAGAAAACCAAAGACAAACAAACGAACAAACTTACATTGATTTATATATATATAGATAAGTGTATGTTTAAAAGATACCTGAATTATATTTTTATGTTGCAAACATTGCATACGAGCTATTGTATAGTTCTTTTTTATTATCTTTTTACTTATCTACTATCCAAAAACTTGTTCCGCTTTTTTCATTCTCTGTATCATCCTCCATGTTACGTATTTTGCAATTTCATACGTCATCCGAAATATTAAAAATTTTCACGATGTCATTCTCTCGTATTATATTATATTATGAACTTGTACATTATGTATTATGTAGATCAGGGCATAAGTATTTTTTTATTTAAAAAAGAAGTATAATCTGTAAATTAAAAACCTTTACCTTTATAACAGCGCCCTTGAGGTGATTTTTCACAAAAACGGCGCTATAAAATCATACAGTTATTATTATTATTAAAACTTATCTGTGTCATGCACTTATACGAGTACATTATTATATAAACATATGTATCATAAATATGTTACACTTATATACCTACTATGTATCATGTTCTTTTTCGTTATCTTAAAACCTTTTTTTTTCTGTACAAAAATCATGTAAATGTTAAAATATGTAAAAGCCCATCGAGGTGTTAAAAATTAATAGATCAATAAAATAATTTAAAAAAATAATTCAAATGAAGGTTTTAAAATTTTAGATACAAATACAACCGGCTTAAATAGTTATCTATTGAATTTATTTTCGTATTAATACTAATAATAAAAATTATTTCTTTTTATTAATTTCCAATGTAAATTTTTTTGTCAATTTTTATAATAATTTTGGATTAATTACTTACCTACTTTAATCAATTTTTGTTTAGGTTTATAATTTGTCTGTTCTTACATTATTGTGTTCTATGTTTATCATTTGTCTATACTTGACATTATTATTTTTTAGTATTCTATATATTCCTGATGAAGAAAGCATCGTTTTCGACACATGTATATATTAATAAAGTGATGAATATAAAATAAATTTCAATTAAAATAATTATTAAAAGTACTCCAACAATTTAACCACAGACTTACATAACACTGTATTGCCATTGGCATGTAATCAAAATCGCATTGAATAAAAACGACTTTAACCCCGAAGGTAAGGATAATGAATTATCTTGAATTACTTGAAAGGACCGGAATCGGGCCCTCAAGGAAGTTCACCGGATTTTAAATAATATAAAATAACGTAACAGTTAAACTTTTGACTTTTGTTCGGGGAATTACGTACAAACTTTTATATGCCTTTAAGAACAGTTTTGTTTTATTGAGGTTAACGCGCTTTATTTTACCATGAAAACATAAAGGTCCTGTTTACGCTGGGAGTTGAAAAGTTCCGGGCATCTTCCTTGTAGCCAATTAAAGCATCAAAAGGGGCCGTAGTTCACCGGCAGTTGTTGATTGACTGCGGAAAGTTAGCCCCAATATGATCAGGGCATGAGGTTTTTAAAACAATGTTTTCTTTAAAAATCGTATTGAAGAACACAAATAACGCGAAATGTCGACAATCGGTAAACACACAATAATACACTGATAAAATGTTGACACGCGCGTGCTTAAAAACTCTCACTTCAGAGGAATTAACAATAAGGAACTCCAGCTAAAAACATTAAACCCCGATTCTGAATACATACATTTGATTATATAATATTACACGTAGAGCTTTATTTAAAAGTTAATAAAAAATCACCTCATCAAAACACCTTGTGATGTTGGTACCATTGCATTTGGAACATCTGACGTCACGTGTGTGTTCTGCTTTTGGATTAGTATGAAAAAAATTATATTTCAATTTTTTTTTTTAAATATGTATTTTTTTAGTGTTTTGCGAAATTTTATCTTAAATCGGGTGACTTTAAGCTCTATAATTGTTGCTAAATAATAAAAAACTATTATTAATGAAATGAATTCATAGCAAACCAATTATAGCAATACGGAATTGGGCCCCTGGAGCGCAATTCCCGTTCTTTTTACGGAAGATTCCTTAACTTTTTCCTTGGGGTTAAAACCTTGCTTAACTGCGGTTCCGGTTCTCTCGGATGACAGCTGTCAGCTGAATTCAGCGAGCGACGTTCATTAAAAATCTCAATCTTTGACTTGTTTTAACAAGAGAAAAAACTTAAAATTAAGTATTTTACCAATTACGTTATTATTTACTTTAAACATAATTAGTCAGTAAACATTATTAAACATTATATGGCTATTGATATTTTCGACAATTAACGGCAAGCGCGGCATTGAGGAGAGTCGGTATGATCGGTCGAGTCCAATGAATTCGATTCCGAAGACGGTGGACTCTCTCCAAGTTCGCAAATCCAGAATCACTCGTTCTGAACTCACACTCAAGGAACGGCAGGGGTTTTAGATTGGAGTCAGAAACGAAAGGCGTCCCTATTCATTAGTGTAATATGAACAATTTTTGATTCCGGAACGGCGGACCTATGCGGACCGAAAGGAACGAAGACCGAGTCCGAGGAATCGAGTCCATGTGGATAAACTCGAAATTGGAACCGAGTTTTTAAAATAAGGGAATGACTCACCTCTTCGGTCGGCACAAATTCAAATGTCACCTTTAGACAAAAAATGGTCATTACTATCTAATGAGGTAGGTACCTTTTTATAAGACGTAATTCTTCGTTAAAAGGCTCATTTGTTGTATTTAAAAATAAAATTAAAATGTAAATGAATTATAATGTAATGTTATTGTTTTTAAAAGTTTTGGGTCAAAATCTTATGTCACTTGAAGATATTTCATCAATTTGTGTTTTCAAATAATCTTTTAACTACCTATTTAGGAACTTTTTACTATGTCTCACCGGAATTCCGCAGTTAATCGAGAAGTCTTTAAGCCTAAGGAAAAATATAAGGAATCTTCCTTAAAATGAACAGGAATATTCCTCCTGGACATAAATGGACCTGAGTTCCTTATTACATTCAAATAATGTAAGGTTTGATTGTTGTTGGAAATACGAATTCTTTTGGAAAGCTGATCTTTAAACATTTTTGTCTTAACATACGTTGTTTTTCCAAAAAAAAGATTTCTCGGCGGCGCACCGGTCACGTGACGGATGGAATCTCAGTGGTCCACACGCCCCACAGGCTCGACTCCAACACGTTCATTTCAAATTCAATCCGCTCCTCGCATTAACGGGAGGAGTTTTTGTCTGCGGAAAGTGTCCGTGTCAATTTGCTGGCAGAATAATAATAATATATGCCTTAATAGTTTTTTCACAAGATTATTTTTATAAAAGATGCAAAATACAAAGTTTATCTGCAATACCAGTAGACCGCCTACATCAATACATGTATTGTATGTATGTTGATTTAATTACCACGCCTTTATATTATTCGTTTAATCCTATTTAGTACTTATAGTTTTGTACTTAATCTTTTTTACGCTTACTGTACTTTACAGGTACTGTATTCATTTTTATACTTTTAAATGTTTCTTTATATCGGTTAAACTTAATTTTTTTGTTTCTCTATTATTGTTGTTGTATTTACAATGTGCATACCTTTATGTTACTGGCACATGTTGTGTCCTTTATGTCAATAAATAAATGTTGCCAGAGATCAGCGCCACTGGCTCTATCTAATATTGCACGTTTATATCCGACTATATTGAATTATTACTTACGGAACGGCTTTAAAATTGCATTTTGTTTTAATACAGTATTGGGTGAGTTTATTACCTTCTGGAAGATGGATTACATTGTGTTGAGTTAACTGAATCCATTGTTTGTTTGTAATGTCCATATTGTTGTCAGTTATTTCTTGGATTTTCAGAAAACCGAAACACAATGGCACACATTCAAAATACAAATAAGGCTGTGGATCCCCAAACATTCGCAATATATTTTAACCTTATAACCCCAACTTTCTAATAATTACCACTTAAATACCCTTTAATGCATATTTCACATTTTATTACTACCAATCTTGTTTACCACGGATTTTACATTAACAGTTCCAGTATATTACACACGTCTTTAAAAAATAAAAATAAATTTTGGAACAACTTCAATGTAATATATTAATTGTTTTTGAGTTTGATTCGTAGAACTCCATTTAATTTAATGTAAATCATATTTAATAATGTTATTATTAAGTTCTGCAAGTAGTTTTAGTTGTTATTATTATGACAGCTGTTTCGGCGTTTCGTCCCGCTCCCGCTTGACAACAACAAACCTAAACCCTTACATATAGAAAGAAAGGGCGTAAGATTAAATTTACCTGAACAATTAGAAATTAACAAACTAACGACCCTAATATAACATTAATTAATAAAGTAAAGAAAATTGTATACACACCGCTTCTCAGTATGTTCACATTATCAAAACAATACAACACATTTAAATAAATCAATTAAGAAAACATTGTCAGTTAAATACGAGTAAAAACACACTATCAATGTGAAAACCTCACAGAATTTAGAATTTTAATTGCTTTCTAACTAAATCGCTTTTACCGATAATAAATCATTACCCATCCATCGAAATTTTAAATGAGTGGGGGTAAATTAAATCATATAAATAAGTCGTCGCAATGAGGATTAACCACAGTTTGAAAATGGCCTTAAACGCCGAAACAGCTGTCACAATAATAACAAAAATACTTGCAGAACTTAATAATAAGATTATTAAATTTGATTTACATTAAATTTAAAAAAAAAAAACAATTTAATATAACAATCTCGACCGGTTTTAGAAGTGCCCTTCCCTCGGCGTCATACTTTAAGAATCTCTATTCTGTTTTCCCCGCATACAGTGTTTATATAAGCTATGTACGCTTTCCTATACACACGTCTTTAAAAAATAGAAATACATTTTGGAACAACTTCAATTTAATATAATAATCTCGACCGGTTTTAGAAGTACCCTTCCCTCGGCGTCATACTTTAAGAATCTCTATTCTGTTTTCCCGCATACAGTGTTTATATAAGCTATGTACGCATTCCTATACACACGTCTTTAAAAAATAGAAATACATTTTGGAACAACTTCAATTTAATATAATAATCTCGACCGGTTTTAGAAGTACCCTTCCCTCGGCGTCATACTTTAAGAATCTCTATTCTGTTTTCCCCGCATACAGTGTTTATATAAGCTATGTACGCTTTCCTATACACACGTCTTTAAAAAATAGAAATACATTTTGGAACAACTTCAATTTAATATAATAATCTCGACCGGTTTTAGAAGTACCCTTCCCTCGGCGTCATACTTTAAGAATCTCTATTCTGTTTTCCCATACAGTGTTTATATAAGCTATGCATTCCTATACAATGTCTTTAAAAAAGAAATACATTTTGGGAACAACTTCAATTTAATATAATAATCTCGACCGGTTTTAGAAGTACCCTTCCCTCGGCGTCATACTTTAAGAATCTCTATTCTGTTTTCCCCGCATACAGTGTTTATATAAGCTATGTACGCTTTCCTATACACACGTCTTTAAAAAATAGAAATACATTTTGGAACAACTTCAATTTAATATAATAATCTCGACCGGTTTTAGAAGTACCCTTCCCTCGGCGTCATACTTTAAGAATCTCTATTCTGTTTTCCCCGCATACAGTGTTTATATAAGCTATGTACGCTTTCCTATACACACGTCTTTAAAAAATAGAAATACATTTTGGAACAACTTCAACAACGCTTTCCTATACACACGTCTTTAAAAAATAGAAATACATTTTGGAACAACTTCAATTTAATATAATAATCTCGACCGGTTTTAGAAGTACCCTTCCCTCGGCGTCATACTTTAAGAATCTCTATTCTGTTTTCCCCGCATACAGTGTTTATATAAGCTATGTACGCTTTCCTATACACACGTCTTTAAAAAATAGAAATACATTTTGGAACAACTTCAACAACGCTTTCCTATACACACGTCTTTAAAAAATAGAAATACATTTTGGAACAACTTCAATTTAATATAATAATCTCGACCGGTTTTAGAAGTACCCTTCCCTCGGCGTCATACTTTAAGAATCTCTATTCTGTTTTCCCTCATACAGTGTTTATATAAGCTATGTACGCTTTCCTATACACACGTCTTTAAAAAATAGAAATACATTTTGGAACAACTTCAATTTAATATAATAATCTCGACCGGTTTTAGAAGTACCCTTCCCTCGGCGCATACTTTAAGAATCTCTATTCTGTTTTCCCCGCATACAGTGTTTATAAATTGTTTTATAATGACGTGAAAGCTATTTACTTCAATGAATTTTGTATCGTTTTTTGGTAACTCTCTAAATTATTATGAGGAATTATATTATTTAAAGGTTATCGCTTATTTAAAAAAAAATTAAAAAATGTGTACGTGACGTGAACCCATCTCGTTTCAATCTTATTTTTATCCCGTCACGGTGACACGTATTCGGGAATATTTCGGCAATTTGAAAATATTCCGCACCCAAAATACCTCTCTGCGGAGAAGCGTTTTTCATAATTTTCGTTATGTCTATTTTTCCATATTTGTTATGGCTGCTTAACACTCCGCGAGGACCTACTGACACCCTTCTAAATAAAAAAACGTGTTTTCAGAAACTAAATATACCAGAGTTATGATCTTTTCTAAAAGGCGATCGAAAACGTACAGTTTAACATATTCCGATCCATATTTACCTGCTGTTTTTCCTTTTACTCCCTTTCACCTTCCAAAACTATATTTTTTATAGAAATTCCCCCTTCCCCAAAAGCTCTGTCCTGACTCATGACTTAGAAAGGTACGAACAAGCATCAAGCAATATTTTTTGCCACCGTCACGGATTTCCCGTCATTTCAAGCGGGTTAGAGTGCCGCCGAAAAGGGAGAATTTGTGTCTAATGGATTTTCTGACGGAATGTCTCGGAATATCTGAAGGAAATCCATGTCAGTTTTTGACGGAATATACTGTACTTGCTAGCGGAAGTGCAGATTTCAAAATTGCAATACTGCTAGCAATAGTTCAACATGAATTCGAAAGCCCGAAATATTATTGCAGTGTTTTTGCTAAAAAAATATAATTCGTTGGTTGGGAATTGCCATTGGAACGCCTGGAGCGCGCTGCGTGAACGGAGCTATTAGTAAAAACCTTGACTTTTACCACAGCGCAGTTATGGTTAAAGGTTAAAAGAGCTCGGGATTAAAGCCAGCTTTACTATACCATCGCTTAAGCAGCGCGTAAGAATCTAATAGTAATACAAGTAACATGTATTATGTTTTATATATTTAGAATACCACGGCATTACGATTTGTTTGTAATATAATTATTATTTTTTGGTTGCTCAGATATGAAGTTGGAGCGCTGACAGAGTAGTGGTGAGTATTGAAAACACTTATAGTATCGATATTAAAAATACAAGCACTCAATTTTTAATATTTGTCTCCGCCGGTGGCAACACTAAGGGGTGTGCTCATTGGGCAGCTGTAATTAAAAGAGGGGGTTGCAACGGAGGGGGGCTCGAGATGTATGGGCCCTGGCTCAAGACAGTATGGGTTTGGAAGTTAAACCGAGCGGTTGCTTTATCACCATTCCTATTTCATAGTAAAATCATTATTTTAACTGATAACGATAGTATGTCTCTCATTAGAATAAAAGTGGTATTTTTTTCATCTCAACTCGTTCTCGACTCACTCAACTCGTTCTCGACTCAGTGGTTTTCATCTGTTGGCCTGCTGTTCTTGAACCCTTCCTATCAATACTTCGAGATGGGCACGTGGGGGTAACATTTATTTCGATCTTACCATGAGTTTTGTTCTATGTACAGTCAGTTTTGGATGTCATTTCAAATCAGTAAATTAAACTCATACATGCGTCTATAAAGAGGTTTGTGGCTTTTTATCATAGCCCTAAACGCAAGGCTTGTTTTATAGCAAAAAAAAATTGTTTTGTTGAATTTTCAATTCTCACATTTTACCTATATATCTCGTACATATATCCTGGTTTCTTAAATTTATCATAAACGAACTGCAAATACACTTAATATCTCCTGAGATTGAGCTAGCCGAGGTTATTTGCAATTATAGTTTGATCTATTAGTAATTTAGAGTAATATTTGAATGAAAATCAGTAAATTAATAATATATTAGATGATAGCGATTCGCTGACACAAGACAGAGATTCTGCAGAAAGATGCTTAATAGCAAATAACTGCGCCCACTGTTGAAGTTGGTAGCCACCTCTGGTATAGAGCCTCAAAATACCCAACTCGAGTAAAGGACGTACAGAAACGGGCTCTCCGTTTGATAGATTCTCCTACCCTACCTTATTTATGTATTTATTTACTAACGTCCCGATGGGCTTTTACTTACTTTAACATTTAAATGATTTTGTGTACAGAAAGAAAAAAAAAGGCTTTAAGTTAACAAAAAAAGAAAATGATCCATAGTTGTTATATAAGTGTAACTTATTTATGATATACTCGTATATGTATGTATAATAATGTATAAGTCCATGATACAGAGAAGTTATAAAGGGAAAGGTTTTTTATTTGTAGATAATACTTCAAGTAAAAATAGTAATAGCCTGATTTACATGATACATAACAAACAAGTACATAACATAATATAATATGAGTGCATGACATTTTGAAAAAAAAAACCTACGTGTTTTTTTTTATATTTCGGATGACATAAATAGGTATGAAATTGCATTATACATAATGTAGTACATGATTCATAGAAAGGAAATAGAGGAGCTAGTTTTTAGATTGAAGATAAGTAAAAAGATAATATTAAAAAAAAAATTATTAAACAATATCTCTTATGCGATGCTCTTATAATTGTTGCAACATAAAAATATCATTCAGACAACTTTTAAACATTGGTAAACTTATATTAAATACTAGTTGATGGGTACCCGGCCTTGCTCGCGTAGAATAATTGATTTGACAGTGAAAGTAACTATCTCCAAATATTGAAACATTCATTTGAATAATTTATTTTATTCCAAACGTTTATATTTTTCAAAATATGTTTAAATCATAAAGTTCTTAAGTAGGTACCTACTCGTGTTTTCCACTTTGAAAATATTCTACCCAAAGTGTGCCTAAATCACAATGTTCTTAAGTAGGTACCTACTCGTGTTTTCCACTTTGACAATATTCTACCCAAAATATGTCTAAATCATAAAGTTCTTAAGTTGGTACCTACTCATGTTTTCCACTTTGAAAATATTCTACCCAAAATATGCCTAAATCATAAAGTTCTTAAGTAGGTACCTACTCGTGTTTTCCACTTTGTAAAATATTCTACCCAAAATATGCCTAAATCATAAAGTTCTTAAGTAGGTACCTACTCGTGTTTTCCACTTTGAAAATATTCTACCCAAAATATGCCTAAATCATAAAGTTCTTAAGTAGGTACGTACTCGTGTTTTCCACTTGAAAATATTCTACCAAAAAAAAAATCTTCTTTTGAATATGCTAATTTTAAAATGTTATAGCAACAGTTTTACATATTAGATTTCATTCAAACTACTTTGTAAGCCTTCCCGGCACTAATCAAAACAAACTGTGTTGTTTTCAGCGAAACCGGTCAAGTTATTTTCGAGAAAATAGAGGACAAACAAGCAAACATACTTACATTGTTTTTTATATATGAGGATATATTTAAATTATAGATGAATTTGTTTCCACGTGTATGTGGGCGAGAAATGGGTGCATGTATTTGGTATTTAGTCCCAGAATTATTGTTACAGAATAATATATTTTGCCGAGTTCGTCGATAATGTACTTTTAAGTTTATGTAATAAACGTATTGCAATTATCACCTTTAAAGTTATTACCAGTATGAGCGCGAAACGCTATTTAGGTATACAAAGTAAAATATTTCTCCAGGCGGTAACTGCAAAGCATCTTCTCATCTCAATATATGTATGATATATCAGACACGTGAATGCCAGAACATTATCGCAGGGTAAATAAAAACACACACCACTGTTTAGCTTTCCATCCACGTTTACAGAATCAAGGCTCCCGTTCCCTCGCTCCTCGCTCCTCGCTCCTCAAACCTTGTCTCTTGCTGCTCACCGCTGCCATCTCAGGGGACGAATTATTTTACTTCTCAACCTAATAAAATATCTGTGAAACTTCTGGGAATGCCTTTAATTTGATTTCTATCCCTTTATTATTCCGACGGCAGGGAGCAAACTTCACTGGGATTTCACAAAAATATGACATAGTTTAGTAGAGATCTGTACAGATGCATACTGTTTTAATCGCTGCTCGAACCAGCGGCGATTTGTGGCCTATCTCATTGACAATCAAAGATTAAAAAGATTTTTACCATATCACTGCACCACAAATTAGCGACCTACCAACAAGAAACAATTCGGCGATTCATTAAAACAGGCATATGTCATATTTGAGGATTCTGTGTGGGGGGTCTTTTGGAGGATATGATAGGAATGAGTGAACCTGGGTCTTGAAGAGACCCATGTTGTGGGAGGGAGGAAACACAGAAGCCGGTAGATCATTCCACAGCCGAGCTGTTAAACAAAAGAACAACTCGTTGAGCGCGCCTTTGGCCAGTTTCCCAACTATGCCCCGGTGCCGAAGGGATCGATGACCATAATTCCTCAAAGCATCTTCTATCAAAAGTCCGCCAAAACGCTTCAAATCTATGGCCGGTCAAATGAATGTCAAATGTCAAAACAAGGATGAGCTTTTCCGTACATAATTTCGTATTCTATTCATAGTAGATATGTTCAATTGCTCGGAATACAAATATGAGCAGACGATTATTGCATACATCCTCAACAATTATTAATATATGATATTGACTGCCCTAAAACGGGATTTGTTCCAAGTTGGGCAGTCAAAGCTTTCATAGATTTTATGGTTTAATAATGTGTGTTTCAAAATAAATAAATAAAATAAAAAATAAATAAATTAGTATGTATAGTAGTATATTGGCGACGTGTGTGCTTCAACGATTCCAATTTATTTGTTAAGACAGGGTGTTAATATGACGTTTTCCTTATTAAATTTCTGCAGGAATATCGATTTGTATCCGTTGCGTTGTAATTATTTCCTATTCCGACGTTATTTTTAAATTCTTGAAACAAAACTGTTAATATCTATAAACAGCTTAACAATTAAATTCAGTTCGTTATTCCTTTTAAAAATATTACAAAATTTATATTTTAAGGCATTTTTAAATAAATTATTGAATAAAACAGGATATACAACATCCAAAATAATTACTTAATAATAAAAATTAAAAGAATAATGGTAGACTCATATAATCTCAGTAAATTGCATACAACACATACTGGTATTATACAAGCAGCAACAAAGCTTTACGTTTAAACGAATCATCATTGATGCTAAATATATCGATATCCGTGTATAAGTGATTCTATTTAACAGCAAGATTGCCCTCCCCACCGGCATGACCATTGGCAAGTTGGTCCTGCAGGCCGGGAGATAAAACAGTCTATGTTGTCGGAGACGGAGATAGCCATTGGGAAAAACGTATTTTAAAGGTGGAACAGCCATCACGCGTAGATAAACAGATAAACGTACAAACGATGAATAAGAATTCCAGCAAGGTAGAGCCAGATTCTGACTAATATTTCTAACAAGGATAAATTCTTTCGGAAAAGAAATCCTGGAATAGGTTAAGCCGACATTCTCGAATTAGACGTGCGTTTTTCTCCATAATTCAGTTACCAAATTACCTTGGCGCAATTCCTTCGGGATATACGAGTATACGGCTGGGAAAATCGTGTCTCTTCTAAGTTTTCAAAATATACGACTGCTTTTATAATTTATTTTGCCTCGTAAAATGTATTCACGTGGGGTTTATTTTCAGGACTTTTCTTTTCCGCGGCGGACTTACTAAGTGTAATTTTACTAATTATTTTAATTAATATTCTCGTACATAAACAACAAGGTCAGTAATTAAAGTACTCAAAATTATTAAACTGAATTCCTTCATAATTCTCTTAATTGCTTTGATACAGACGTGCTCGCATAGAAGGACGGACGTTAAGATGATTTGAACACGGAGAACGGGTAGACGAGGAAAATTTTATACAATTCTTTTTATTTAAAAACCGATGTCCAATTTTATTAAATGCACAACACGCAATGAGATAAACAAAAGGTGTGGAAAAATAATAGCAAGTACATAATACATGAATGAAACAATCACAAAAATATATATTGTAGAGAACATTCAAGTCAAAGCCTGAACAAGGTTTTGGTAGAGTTCATGATGTTAGACATATTAAATGATATTCTTCGAAGTTTATTTTCATAAAGACTAAAAAATATATTTAGACTGGTACCATACATTTCAAGACCCTGGCTTGTGCTAACAAGTCTCGACATTCTAAACAGTGGAGAATGGTACCCATATTTATTAGAGTGTTGAATGAAGAAAAGCAATTAATTGTAGGGTCAGTGGTTGAGTTGGCATCGCGTCTGGGTCCCATCCAGACGTCGTGAGTTCAATTCCTCGGCTGGCTACGTCCCTCATCACGACACAAGCGACATTTTCCGCTAACTGTGATGGTAGTGAGAGATTTTTAAAATATTTTCAAGTTATTAGAAACCCGATAATATGTGTCTGTCTTTAAAAATAAATAAATTAATTAATTAACTCAAGGAAGCAATGACAAAAATATGATAAAAGTGTATATTTAAGGGAACATTCAAGTCAAAACCTGAACAAGATTTTGGTACGGTCCATGATGTTAGACACTTTAAATTCTATTCTGAAATTTATTTTCGTAAATCATTTAGACTGGTAAAAAAATTGTGGCCATGGCTTGAGTTAACAAGTCACGACATTCTGGACAGTGGATAATGGTACTCATAAGTAATTGAGCGATTCGTTGTTTGAGTCTACGGCAAGGAATGTTGAAGTGGATGAGTTGGAACAAAGAAGGTGAGTCAATAATACAATCAATACATTAATAACAATTACTTTGTTTGAACCACTGTTTTAATATGAACATATTTCAGAAGCAAAGCTCCCCTCATCAGGATAAACAATATACCTACTAAAAATAATGACATGTAGAGACAAATTATAACCAAATAGAATAAATTACGAACATGAACAAAAATTAAAAATAAGTGATAACGTAGGTGAGTAATTAATTAAAAATGTTAAAATTATTGAAAACATATATATATTAAATGAAAAACTCGCATAAGAAATTTTAAAGAGAAAACGATTTTATTATTAATATAAATAAAACAGCAAAGCATAAAAAAATAATAATAATAGCTGTTACTATTTAAATTTATATTAATAATGAAATAATTATGCTTAAGAGGAACGGCTGCGCTGCCTGTTTCATACCTAACCAAAATGAAGTTATGTATGAAACAGGCAGGCGCTGCCTGTTTCATACATCTTATTACCCATCCAAACTGAAAGGTATATTTTTTTTAAATTACAGGTTTAGTAAATATCTAGTACGGATGAGAAGTATTTTATTAAGTTTTGTTTTAAATTATCAAGCATGTGCCATGAAAAAATATATATTTTTAATAATTTTAGAAGCAACATAGAAAATTATTTACGGGTTAACTGTTTTTTTTTTTAATTATCATATTTGCTATTTAAATATTATTACATAAATAAAATGACAAAAAAAAAACATTTAAAAAAAAATCGTTTCTTTCGAGTCTATATTTTAAATTATGTGCGGCAAATTTGTGTTCCATTAGGTTTAGGTGAATATTTTGGCCTCAAATCCAAAATTAAGTTTTTTTTATGAAACCGTTCCTCTTAATGTCAAAATAAATTTAAGGGATAAACAACGAGTTTCGAGTCCCATCTGCTACCACCCGGATAGACCGAGAGGTCTTGGATTCGAGTCCTCGCTGCTACAGTTACCTTTTTTCTTTTCTGTGTTTTTCAGTTTCATGTTTCATTTTGAGAGTTGTTAATATTCGATCATTAAAAGAACATTATTTCGGTTGCAAAATAAGTAAACAGAAATATTTAATTTTTACACAATGCTTCATTTAAGTACCATACATATTTATAAAACCGTTTCAAGGCATTTTCGTGAGATTTTGCTATTAATAGTATTGTCAATATTATTATACGAGTAGTGTATGA